>MDKI01230636.1:0-20920 GCA_005239505.1 Nicotiana paniculata | reverse complement strand
CTTTGGGTGTAATACCCCAGATTATATTTGCAGCGCCCGTTTAGTCTTTCTATAAGACATAGTAGAGCGTGATCAGATGACCCGGTGCTCTTAGGAGTGACTTGCATTCACATATAATATTATCAAAAATCAGATTGCCTTTGTTGGTACAATGTATTACCTCAACTGAGTCTAGGTTAACTTCCAAAGGCATGAGATTGTTTGAGACTACCATTCTTAATGTATGCATAAGAGTTGTCAGTTCAGAGTGGAGAGTGTTGGCATAATTAATTTTTCCAATGAATCCCATTACCCAATCCCCATTACTGTTACTTATTACTCCTCCTAACGCTCTTATAGACCATTTTTGGAGAGTTGCATCGTGCGTGTTGAGCTTGTAGAAGCCTCTTCTGGGAGGATGCCATTTAATTTCTATTACAGTGACATGTATGACTTTGCATCCACCAACCACATGAATGAGTTCTTCAGCTCTGGCTTTGGCATTCTTTTAAGAAACTGGCTCTCTTTTCCCATCGAAACAGTTGCTATTTCTGGTGAGCCAAATATTCCAGAGATAGAAGGGGATCAACTCTCTCCATTTGAGCAGATAGTTAAAATGCTGATTGTGGGTCTTGTTTGTGGTGCAATCCCATTGGTGCTTAGTGTTAAAAAAAAGTGATGATGCTAAGGTTATTTTGGATCATTTGGGATAGGTTATCCCAGAATAGCTTAGCATTACACAATTGGTGAGGACATGTTCAATGGATTCGTCCTCTTTATTACAGAAGAAACGTAAAGGGTTTAGATTGTATCCCCCTGGAGTGGAGGTTCTTGCTAGTAGGGAGTCTGCCATGGGTCATTAACCACAAGAAGTATTTGATTTTATTGGGAAACTTTTTTGACCATATCCAGTTGAATTCCCTCCCCGGATTGTGGTCCTGCTTGTCATATTGCTCAAGGATTAAGGAGTAAATAGATTTTGTTAAAAACAACCCATTATAGGTTTGGTTCCAAATCATATTATCAATACTATAAGGATTAGCATTAGAAAATGGTGGAGTTAATGCTAGAAACAATACTGTCAGGCAGGTTGACAGATAGATTGTTAGGGTTCCATTGGCCATTTAGGAGGCATGTTGACAATGTCATATTCTTTTCTTCCCTGTTAAGAGGGCCACTAGCCAAGGCTCTAAAGGGATCCATGTTCAGGATATATCATTGTATAGGTTTATTTTATCTCCTTTATGAACTATCCACCTATTGGCTTCCCTGCATACTTTCCACGCATTCCTAATGCTTGTCCAAGTCCTAGAGGCAATGTGTCAAGTGTCATGTAAGCTAGTGTAGTGTTTGTGAAACAAAACTTTGTCTCATAAGGCATTTGGATTGTTATAAATCCTCCAAGCCAAGTCTGCATGGCTGGTAGTATTCCTAAGGTCAATTTTATGCATACCAAGGCCACCTTCCTCTCTAGGCTTAGTGATGGTGTCTCATTTGAGTAGGTGAATCTTCTTCTTAACAACAGTAATACCCTAGATGAAGTTCCTTTGTATCTTATCAATTTTATTGCACACATGGTCAAGTAACTTAATGTATTGCATAACATGACTGGGGATGCACACAGTGATGACTTAGCTAGAGTGGTTCTCCCAACCATGTTCATGAAGTTAGTTTTTCAACCAACTAGCTTAGCTTGCATACTATATATGATGAACTGGAAGTCACTAAGAATGGACCTCTTGTGAAAGATGGGAAAACCTAAGTACTTACCAAAATAATTACTAGCCTTGATGTCCATTGCCCTAGCCAATCTATCTATTATATCATGTTGGAAATTAGAGGAGAAGACAACAAGGTTAGGTCATTATCAAAGAATAAGTGGGAGATTTTTGGCCTTGTGTGTCTGATTTTGATAGGGAACCAGCTACCATTTTGCACTTGGGCCTCAATGCTCCTAGAGAGACTTTCCATTCACATAATGAAGATATAAGGGGACATAGGGTCCTCCTGTCTAATGCCTCTTCTAGGATGAAAAAATTCAGTTCTACCCCCATTCACAAGGACTGAGATAGGGCTAGTTGAAATGCAAGACATGATTAATTTGGTCATATTATGGAAAAATTCAAAGGACACCAATGTGTTCCTTATAAAGGACCATTCTAATCTGTCAAAAGTTTTTTCAAAATCAATTTTAAGGATCATGTTAGTATTTTTTCCTTTCATCTTAGTGAAGTGTTGATGTATTCCTGCACAATGATGGCATTATCACTAGCCCTCCTATTGGACAAGAAACTGGCCTTGCAAGGGCCAATGATGAAAGGGGGGACAAGCTTGATTATGTTGACAATGATTTTGGTGATCAACTTGTACATAATGTTGCATAGCCCAATAGGTCTGAATTTCTTAAGGATTGTGGCATTTACACACTTGGGGATCAAACAGAGGTAGGTTGAGTTTACATCAGGCTTTATTTCCAGTGTATGAAAGTATGATTACAAAAATTAGTGACTTTGTCCTCAAGGACATTTCATTATCTATGATAGAAGAGTGGGTGGAGACCATCATGGCCAGGGGCCTTAGTTGGTTTGAAGGAGAACATAACAACTTAATCTCGCTACTCCTTAATGGAACATTGAAGTTAGTAGACTCTCTAGTGGAAAGGGTGTGTGTGATGTAGGTTATGCTCTGCTAGGGTGTGTATGAAGACTGGTTTTTCAGTGGTGTAAAAAGAGGAGTAGAAGTGGTAGATATTGTCTTTAATCTCCTGTTTCCCCTGTCGTGCCCCCCTTTTCCTCGTGGAGACCAGGGTTTTGACATTTTTGAGACAATTCCATTCCTTTTGGTATGGGATATGGGATTTGAAGAGTCGCCACCTAAGGGATTAAGGTGCGTTAGGGAATCTGAAGCAATTAACTCATGAAACTGGTTTGCATCACCAGAGATCGGGTAAGGGCTCGAAATTACCTTGAGGGGAAGGTGTTAGGCACCCCTCGAGGTCCCCAACGATGGGTTCCGGCCAAACTTAATTAGTCCAATTAGTCTTTAAAGAAAAAATACAGCAATTTAGACAACTATTATATAAAACAGGAATTAAAGTGGTCCTAAGTTTTTTTAGCCTATAAGATTATTTTTATGCAATACTTGGTAACTTTCCCCGGGTTGGGGTGCTCCACATAGTATTAGCGCACAGGTCATCATCTCCTTTACTACCCAATTACTATCTTTCGTTCGTTACTTAAGCGTTCTAGTAGCTTCTAACTCGTGCCTTATGTGTGCACTACCCATCCCTTACCTATGGTCCCGGAGGTGTTTAGGACCTCTATTTATGGTGGTTCTAGACTCACCTATGTTGCTTAAAATGAGAAAACTAAGCGAAAAACAAAAGTCAAGTAGGAGTGTCACATAAAGAGTAAATAGGGGGGCTCATGTTAACCTCCACAAGTAAACAAAACAAATGCACGCTATTCAAACAAACAATCTTTTAAGATCCTATAGGCAGGATATCTAGAGGAGCATAAATAGAATATATAACAGCCTTATTAAAGCGAGCAGTGGTACCTATCAGTTTGCCTACTGATTTTGTTAAAAACTCTGAATCTAGGCAAATTTTAGGCAGTATTAAATCACAGTTCTTTTTTAGCCCCTGAATTCCTATAAGTTTGCCTAAGTGATAACTAGAACAGAATTCTATATGCATGGTATCTACAAATGTTAACTCCTATAGGCATGATTTCTAAGTGTTAGAACGGATTTGTTTATTTCCTATAGACATGTTTTCTAGGTGCTGAAACTGTTTTTTTTCCTATAGACATGCTTTCTAGGTGCTGAAACTGATTTCACCCTATATGCATGATATCTAAATTGACTTTTATATCTCCTATAGGCATGACATCTATGTGAGCAGGAAATTTAAACAAATTGCCAGGCAAGTGTATTAAGTTACACAAATAAGATCCTATATACATGATCCTAATGCACATTGCGATTTGAAAATATACATAAAACATGGGTTCTTGATGCAGAATTAATAAACAACCTATAAATAGGATTTCTAGAATGCAAAGTATGAAACTTCAGATTTCAAACGGTGAGGCAAGATCCTATGGGCATGATTTCTAAGGGTATGCACATAAAGAATCACCACAACAACCTATAAGCATGATTTCTACCCGAACCTGACAAAGATATATAATAATCCCTCCCCAGGTTTTGCTAATAACCCCGTATATATTTTTACAAGGATTATTACATTATTACATACCGATATGAATGAATTACACAAAGCTATTTATTATAATATAGAGAGCCTTAGCAGGCCCAACATCAACATGGAAGCCAGGCCTTTAAGCAAGCAAGTCTAATGTCCACAAGTGGTCCATCCATAATACACAAAATTGGCTTCTAGTGTGTCAAAGTTCCCAAGGGCCTCAGGGACTCCGGGCAATGCTCACACCAGAACTTTTTCAAAGAAACAGTTGTAAAATATTGGAAGACCAGCCCCAGTATTTCAGAGTTCGGAGGAGTCTCATGGACCTTAGGCAGTGCTCACACCGGGGGTGGTAAGACCCTAGATAACTAAGAGTAGAAGTTTGAAATAGTATATAAGCGTAGGGGATAGTTTTAGAAAAAAACAGTTTGATTTTCAGAAGTGAATAAGTTCAGACCACATGGTTGCAAAGAACTGGGTCAACAAACAATCCCATAGTTTTAAACAGATTAGTACTTATTCAGACTAAGTATTCATACTAGTATTTGAAGTGATTTACGAAAAGCAGGGACACTAACAACAAGATGGGCTACACACATGTTCAGAATAGGAAAATTTATAGCATTCAGTAGAGTAAAGTAAATAAGGTAGGAAAATCAAGAGTTCACAAATAAGGTATGCAAATCAATCGACATGTTAATTAAGGCTAAACTCAATCAATTAATAAGACAGAATCCGAGGAAATATCACTTAAATTAGGGGGAATCTCATACGAAATCAGTTAGTAAGCAGGATTGAAGTTAAATAAGGAAAGAAATAAATCTAAAGACCCTTTATAGGTCGGTCAAGGTAATCAGTACCCAGAAATTAGGCCAGCAGCATAATTAAGGGAGGCAGTACCAATTATGAGTCACATATAAGGAAAGAATAAATAAAATATTTCAGAGCAATATCAATTTAAAAAGAAGCACAATTTCATACCCTAATTAAGCCTGTGAATCAATTAATTAGTTAACTTAACAGAGCCAAAGTGAACGGGCAAGAACAGTAAGATAAATAATCGAATAATGGAAAACCTTAAGCATATTGAAACACAGAGATAAAACTCAAGCAAAGCAATTAGTCGAATTAGTAAAGGAGAGAGGCCGGAGTTGAGCATTTAAATATTTTTTTTAAAATTATTTGCAGAAACCCTATTGAGAATCAAAACCCTAGCTTTAGGAAAAAATAAAATCGGTTGATAATAGTGAAAAAAATAAAAGAATCTTAAAAAAAACTATTAAACAAACTCCAAACACTTCAGATCTCAAGAGATCTGAACCTATTTGGCCAGAAATATTTAGGTTTGTGTAAAAATAAACAGAGGTAGAAAAATTGAGTTTTAGACTGGAGATTTGAAGCCATGAAAACACGAAAAATGATAATACTCACAAACAATGGGTGAATACATACAGATTCACCAAGAGACGGAGGGACTCGAACCAGGTCTGTTCGAATCTCTTCGAGATTCCGTCAAATAACATGAAAGCCGAACACCCAGTAGAGATAGGAGGCCAGATAAGGCCTAGAATCGAAGGAATACCATGAATTGAAGGGGGTTCGGGTGATGGTGGGTTAGGTTTAGGGGAGGTTGAGAGAGAATAGAGGAGGAAGGGATCTAGGGGGCGACATATTTTTATAAATGAGTAGGGTTTGGCGGTTATGGGTTAATTAAAATGGTAAGAAATATCCTGGACCGTTGATCTCTGAGATCAACGGCCAGGATTCAATATGGGGGTTCGGAGGGTTTAAAGATTTGGGTTATGGGTGTTGGGTCAGGGTTATGATTTAATTGGGTTGGGGTAGTAATTTGGGCTAAGGTCCGAAATTAAAGAGGCTATATGTTAAATACCCAATTAATTTGATAAAATAATTTATAAAAATATCTAATAAATGATAAAAATGATTTAAAATAATTACTTAATATTATAAGAATATAAAAGGTCATTTTCTTGTAAAAAAAAGTAATTATGCACATATGGGCTATTATTGCAAAGTTATTGCAATTATAACCTAAGAAAAAAATGTAAATACGATTGTTCAAGAAATACTTAAATATAAATATAAATGATAAAAATTATCATAAACCATTTGTAATGCAATTAGTAATTATTTATATAATAGAGCTACTGAGATAAATTAATTAAAAATCCTTTAAAAATGCAAAAATTATGGAAAAATATTAGTTGATGCTCATGCATTGTTTTGAAGATATATATGCATTTTTGAAAATAATATAGGAAAAAATTAGGTATCAACAGCCCCTCAATTCAGTTCCCTACCTCATCCTGTAGGGCCATGATTTTGTTCCTTCTTATCCTATTGAGGGTTGAAGTATGGAAAAACCTAGTGTTGACATCCCTTTCCATAAGCCAATTAATCCTAGACTTTATTCTCTAGAAAACTTCCTCACATTCAAAATAGAAGAGTATTCCTCTAAAGCTGGCCCTCTAAACTCTGTAGGAAGGTGCTAAAAGAGTAAGCTGTGGATTTCTGGATGCCACCAAGTCTGGCTAAAATATGCTTCTTCTTATGGAAGATATTGCCAAATATAGTTCTGTTCCAGGTGGAATCTTGGGCCTGGAACTAGGCAGTTCCCCTTTCTAGACTACAACTCCCCTCATAAGCTTGTTGGACAATCTTAGAGAAAGATGAGTGACTACACCACATAAGTTCAAACCTAAAAGGTCTAGAAGGAGTATTGTAGGTGTTGGGACATAACTTGACTAACATAGGGAAAGCTCATAGATTTACTTACCCGTTATCTGTCGATTTCCTTCTCTTCCATTACCTTAAAGTTCAATTAGAAGCCTAGAATTGTCAGAATGGGTTATAGGGAGGTGTCTCACAGTACTAGAAGGGTATTCCTGAATCCATGCATCATTAGAAAAACACCTATCTAGTATTTCTAAAATTAATTGGCTCATGTTCCTATACCTCATATTAGTCCAAATATATTTACTTCCCTTAAACCCCGAATCAATTAGCTTGCAACGGTTCATGCACTGCCAAAACATATTAGCTCTTGGGGTAGAGATACAGTTTTCCCCCTGTTTATCTCTAGCCCTTAGGACTTCATTGAAGTCCCCCTCTAGCAGCCAACTTCCACTATAGCTATCAATTATGACTCTAAGCTGGTTCAAGAAGTTTCTTCTATTGACATAAGTGTTTCTAGCATAAACAACAGTAAAAATCCAAGGGATGGAAGAGAGAGTTACCTTAACCATGAAATCGATGCCTTGAGAAGTTGTAGATACCTCATCAACCTTTAGGATGCCATCTTTCCAAATTATGACAATACCTCTTGACAAAATCACAACTGGATTCTGAATTTGCCCAGTGAAGCCTAGCTCCAGAATCAGGTGCTTGTGTTCAGCCATATTGGTTTCCAGGAGCACAAACATGACGGGTTTGTGCAACTTGACCATTTCTGCACAGTGTCTCCTAAATTCCCCACTATTGACCCCCTAGCATTACAGATGATGAAGTTCATTAGTAACTTGGGGTTGGTTTGTGATTTACTTTTCAGGCATTTGGCTTTCCCCTTCACTGTTGTGCCCTCCTGATTCTCCATTCCAGGAGAGGTCTGGGTGACTGTCTGGCCATCACTGGTTTTAAATTCATAGCCGAGTCTCCTAAGTTTCGTTCTTAGGCTGAATTTAGGCTTACTCCGCACATTACCATATTTCTTGGGCATAGTAAAATAAGCATTTCTCCCAGGCCCTTTGAACTCTATTGTTTCCTCATATTGCAGGAGCATTGATTTTGTTACGGGAACTCCCATCCTTGCTATCATTGCTTCCAACTCTGTGTTGGTTGCCTTTAGGTGTTCATGGACATTTTCTGACCATGTAATTGATGGTGGGGTCGTTTTCCACGCTGGTGTCCATGGGGAGAAGGGTGGGCTGGGGATACCCTCCCCTTGGGGAGACCAGTACGAATAAAGTGAGGGTGTGTCTTATCTGTTCCATGAGGGAGCTCAATTGGTTGGTTGACAATGTCTGCTGACTTAGGGCAACCTGAGCTTGCATAAGTCTGGCCAGCCACAACTGATGGCCATAATTCAGCAAAGCATGGTTCAAACTGGCTATCACTATTTTGACCAGGTAGTGGGTATTTTGGATGACTATTGGGATGGGAACTGATCCTATTGAGAAGTTCAACGGGAATGCAATCCCTTGCAGAGCCATCTCTAACCATGAGGTTGGAATGTGGTCCATGGGTAGGGGGTCGATGATATAAGTATGGGGCTGATTCCCCTTCCTATGTCTGCATGTTGATGTATGTGGTCTGATTGTTTGGGTTTTTATCCATTTTTGGTGTTTTGAATGATAGTGGAATTATATTCGATGTAACTCATTTCCTTTTAAGCTAACTCCCTCTCAATTAGGTTTCCGTGCATGAAAATCTCTCATCATATGAGATCTTTTGGAGACGATGACGTCAGTCAAATTAACTGAGGGGAAATGATGAGGGGAAACAGGGGGCGATGTAGTGTGGTTGGTTAAGTCACTCAGAGAAATTAAAGCCCTTACCCCCTTCCCAGTATTGGTAATATGGTTGTTATATTTAGGTGCATTAGTGGACCCCACAAGTTGACTTGTATCAAAGTTAGTTGGTATCAAAATTAGAGTTGCAGTTTGTGAAGTAAACTTACCCTATGTGGGTGCATGTTTTTTTGTCTTGGACCATGTGCGTGATAGGAAGTGTGTGTGTGTGTGTGTGTGTTGAGAGGGCGTGTGCGTTGTGTGTTCTCGTTGCTTGGAACATGTTGTAGCTTGTGCTTCTAGCATGGGTTGTGTGCTAGTGGCTCAGACATTTATACCTTAGGCCCATTTGGCCTTAGCTTCCTGTCCCGCTGGGGACTGTGTTGAAGAGGCCCATGTGTTTTGTGTTGGGCCTGTGTAGTTGGGCCCATCTGCTCCACAACCCTCGTGTTGCCCTGCTCTACAAATCTTGTGCCGCCCTTCTCAATGTTTCCAAGGACGGTAAACTTACCTGAATCCGATGGACACTTCCAACTTTCCGACCTGTTATCCATTGTCCCCAATTGCCTGTGCTTTTTGTGCTCTTCCATTATCCCTTGTCATCTTGCTTCCGTGGGAATTCCACCACTTTCCAATTCTGATCCCCTTGGGAACTGTGGCTCGCCGTCGATGTCCATGCTTTCTCATGTGCCCCCTGTGATAGTTGATTTGGGTATTTCCTAGACAAATGACCTAGTCACCCACACCCTTTGCATAGAGTACCTCTGCTTCGTACTCAATCGGTTGCCTATGTTATTCAATTAGCACTGTTTGGAGGGGTACCTCGATTGTTACTTGGATACAGATCCGTGCATATCTGTCTCTTAATGAGGCAGAGGTGCACATATCAATTTTCAATAGCTTACCTACTCTCTTCCCAATCTTTTCCAGGATCTCTCTATCGTAGAACTCAGTAGTCAATTGGGGTAGCCTGATCAAAATAACACTGGCTTGGATTTTGGACTCTGTCAGCTGGTTTTATGATGTCTGGTGTTGTTCTTCGCGTTTGAGAGGAGTTTCTCATGTTCGTGAAGAAGGATTTTGCTACTGGGACTCTGTCCTTCGCGAAGAAGGAAATCATGTTGTCCATCGTCCAATTTTGGAAGCTTATATATATCAATCTATAAGGAATTTAGAAATGATCCAAAAATAAAAGTTGTATACCTTTGTGTCTAGTTTTCAGAAAATCAAACCATTTGGCATTTGGTGTTGCGTACAAAAAGTTATGGTTGGTACACTATAGGCTATCCGGGAAGATGTTTGGAAATCACGAAGAAAAAATTTGTGTTGTACAGGCTGATTTTGGAAGATTATATCTCATCTATAACGAATTGGGAGATAACCAAAACACAAAAGTTGTAGATCTTGGTGTCTAGGTTTCAGAAAGTTAAACCATTTGATATTTAGAGTTTTATACAAAAGGTTATGGTCATTATACTAGAGGCTGTCAGAAAAGAGTTTGGAAATGACTTTTAAAAATTTTGTTCATCACGAACGCGATGGGGGGCTCGCGTACGCGAAGATGGGTCGCCTGGGCAGGGTGTAAGTTTGCAAAAATGGGTTTGGCTCATTTCATCTCATTTCCTTCATGGGGGCCGACCTAGGAGCGATTTTGGAGCTCCGTCTTCATCATCTATGTCAAGGTAAGTGATTCTCACCTATTGGAAATTAAATACTTGAATTATATACATATTTTAACATAAAAATTCATGAAAAATATCCTAAGTATGATACATTTCCCGATAGTATCTCCATAAAGGTATTCCTTTTCTCCTTATGAGTTGGTCAACTTCCATTGGTATTGAATTGGTGTACAGTAGGTCGGGGGTTTTAGTGTAGGTGGTGGTATTTGGTCCTGTGCAGGGGCGGGGATGGGGCCATCTTAGGGGGAAGGGAATAATGGTAGAGAGAGGTTCTCTCTCCCAACGAACTCTCCTTGTCAATCTATTCTCCATTCTATTCACAATTACATCATTACTAGTCCCCCCCCCCCCCCCCCCCTCCCTCCCCCTCAAATTATCCACGGCAAGTCAAAAGAACCAATCAATATTTATTAAAAAATCAAGCCAAATTTATCATTTATTCTCACGAGCGAAAAAATAGCAATAGTTTCCATGGGATTAGAAGAAGAGTGATTATAGGGAGAAGGGAATTTTAATATATAATCACTTTTATATTATTAAGATTCATTGACATAAATAAATCAGCTATATACTCAAAAATTAGCATGTAACATTTCAAATTATACTTTAATATTATACACCAATAGTTTTTTCTAAATAAAATGCATATACCAAAATACAAATGCATATATTATATCATTTCTAAAACTGAATAATTGTTAATTAAATATGCAATATATCCAAATTATTCTGTAAACATACTAGAAATATTTTCTAAATAAAATGCATAAATAAACACAGATCCATATACATTACCATTATTATACCATTCATTTAAATAGATATTGCTAAGTAAAATATACAAATACTACAATTGTTCCCTAAATATATGATGAAGTTCTCCACAATTATTCCCTAAATATATCATAATTATTCTATAAACATATATGACATTGTTGCATTATTATACTATTTTGTATGTTTAATATTATTCAGTAAAAAAATGAAAAAGATTTGGGTGGGAAGTGGGGGTTTCGTTTGTTAATCATATCTTTGATATGGAAAGCAATATTTTGTTGCCATCCAAGGTAAATCTCATTATTATGCTAGGATTTTGTATTATTTTTCGAAATGTGTATAGTTTTAAAACTTTCCCAAAATTTAAAAACCATATATTGTGGGAGATGCCTTTTGCTTTGGTAATATATAGAGCCCCACGGCATCTTTGAAGGTATGGATTATTCAATTTATCTATGGAAATATGGAAAAGAGAAATGCTCGAGTTGTTTTCTTCTCCATTATAATTCCTCCTTGTCCTTCTTTATGAGTATCTTTTATTTTCTCTTCCATGTTGCTTTTCATAGAGATTTCTAGGAAGAAGAACGAGAAACAAAGTGAAGAAGAAAAAAGCGAGAGTGGGGGAGAAGAATCTTTGACCAGTTTTTGCATTCTAAAGCTGATAGATTAAAGCTGATCTATTGGTAGACTTCAATATATAAAATGTTGTAACAATAGTAACATGTTTAATGTGCGTCGGCAGTGGAATTCCTTGCAGTTATGATTTCTTTTCTTTCCCTCTTTATACATTTCACTAGTATATCCATCTCGTGACCTATGGGTTCACGTGAATCCAGTAACTTTTATTCAAACAGTGTAAATATCTTCGAAAAATTCACTAAATATTTATAAAATATTTAAATATCAACCCAATTATTATTGAAAATTTACTTGAAGTCGTTGCAGAACCCATAAATAATAATTCCTGGATCCGCTTCACGGAAATGGAAATATGAGGTTAGTATAAAGCGGTGAACCATATGAATTGTTTACAAGTTAAATAATAATAACAGTATAGTAGCACCAATAATTACAATAATAATACTTTACGTTTCTCTTGTTTATTTTTTTTCACTTTTTTTCCCTTCATATTATCATAACTATGGGCACACAATTAGCTGATGCTTATTACTCATACATCGTCATTTCTCCTTTGAAAAAAAAAAGTTTATGACACATTAGTCTTCAACCTCCACACGATATTGCTCCATTAGGCTTTTGGAAAGATTTCCAATGCTATCTCTTCTATTGTGATTAATCATCCTCTTGGAGACCAGCTACTAATCATCGTCTTGATAAGTTATTGCCTCATCAATTTACTAATTAGATGCGAATCCTTCCTACGAATTCCTCCTTAAATTTTGGAGTAAAATTAGAGCCAAAGATTCAAGTACTAAGTTATCACCAAACTTTAGAATTGCGATGAGAGCTAAAGTTATAAATTAGATTGGATATTATTAGTTTACTAGATAATTTTTTCGTGATTTTTTTAAATTCATTGTTAGGTCCAAATGAGAACGAATGTTAATATTTTTCTTAAAGTAAATAGATTATTTTTGTAAAAGATTTTGCCTAACCATGTAAAGGACCAAAATATGGCATTACAAGTTATTTTGAAGCTTTGTATGAACAAAAATAGAGTATTGGGCAAAATTAGCTTGTTGCGCCCAATATTTTTTTTTGGTTTTCTATCCGATGTTCGACGTCCGCATTTGCTCATGCTTACCATCCTTAATTAATTTAGACTAATTTCTTTAATAACATTAGTGCCAGAAAGACCTTTTTATACGTTGAGATAACTATAAATAGATCTTCAAAATCCCACTTACCCAATGAGATTTGTGAAACGGAATCTAAGTACGATTTATAAAACGCAATTATCAAGATTTAAACCTAATGCGATTTATAAAACACATTTGTTAAATAGTTGAATCATAACAACGCTTAAACGCATAATGCGATTATAAAACACAAGTGGCTATCAATGGCAAACGCGATTGGTTATCAAACTCATTTTACCAAATTTACAGTGATGCCCCTCGGTCACCAATGTTAATTGTTCATGTTACTAAAGAGTAAAGAGTATTCCAGCATCAGAATTGCGTGTGCGTGCAAGTACAAATGTGATCACTCCATATGGCTTTAGAGAAATCAGAAAGTTTTTGGAAGAAAGTCCATGAGCTGGGATTGCTTGGTCAAGGAAATCGCTTATGTTTATACTGCGCGAGTTCCACCTGAAATTAGGATCCTAGTGCAACAACTTATGTTTTTGTATACGGTCGAAATCGGGTTCACCCGATTCTGTTGATTAACCGAGATCCGGATGGTGGACCGAAGATCGGCTCCGTATTATATCAGATCGAGACATGAAGGTGCGGTACCGAGCTCGGGATTTGAAGTACCAATCGAGATAGAGTCCAGTAAGGATCGAGACCAAACGAGATAGACATCGAGCAAGACCGAAGATAGCCTACTAGCGAAAATCCGAGATATCTGTGACCGGTTGAGGATTGTGGCGGAAATCTCGACACGAATCAAATCAAGAACGGTTATTTAGCCAATCATGAGATTTCCTTCTGTATTTAGAATTGTACCATAAGTAGAATTCCTCTACTATATAAAGGGAAATTCTAATCATTTGTAATCATCTAATTTTCGCACAACAACACAATACAATACTCTTTTCTCTCTTAAACTCTCTTGTTCTTCAGTTCGGTTCATATTTCTTAACTATATTCTCAGTCGGTTCGAGGGTGATCTAGCTCGAGGGCCAAGTTGCATTTTATGCTGGTTTTCTTTATTTTTCAGTCAATTATTAACATCAAATATCGCATTTATCAATTTGTGCTAGGTGAAATCACATATCCGTAAAACCACTTATAAATTTAATTGTTATCCGATTTTAAGGGTAAACAGTTTGGCGCCCACCGTGAGGCTAAGGATAATAGTGATTGCTTGATACTAATTCTCATAACACACACTGCTTTATGCTTGTTCTCGTAAGTGTTTTTGATTTCAGGATCAGCATGTCGAACTCTCAAACAGTACACACACACGCCGACAATGGCCTTGGTTTTCGTGGGGAAAATGACAACATAGCCGCCCCAGGGATCGAAGTACCTGAGGCTGACTGTTTAACCAAAGAATTGGATTCTTTGCCCAAAACTATTTTAAGAAGAACACGAGTTTCTGATAACCAAAGAATAAGATTGTAGGCAAACTTGTAAATGGAAAGCAGTAAGATGCACAAAAAGTAAGTATATTGCAATAGTAGTTCGAATATTTTTTCTCCCTTACAGGTTATATTTTTCTCCTTTATATAGGGAATTTCCTAACATAACGTCTACCTTTTTTGGTGATTGAGCATTAATGACTAATAATGACTCTAATGTAAAGTTACAATGAATCAACCGTAACTGTTGAGTGAATGTTGTGTAACGTATGGATCTCTAATTTGAAGATCTCTGAATCTGCCCTTTATTCTGTCCAAATACACTTTTGACTGTGTCTCTTCATCTTCTCAATCAGGTTGAGACTTACGTAGCTAATTAACCCATGGATGTGATTTGCCGTGCCTCTTTGCCTCGTACCTCTTCTTAGAGTCCAGTCCAACTGTCGTGTCTTCATTGCTCCACATAGACTACTGAGTCATCAAGATTTATTACACATGTGAAGCTCTTTTTTTACCAATACACTGACCTCGAGGGAGTACCGACTGCAGACCCCATCGACGTCAGCTCCCATGTATCTCTGAATGCGAGTCTAGGTGTCAATCCCGAAATAGCATCCGCAAAGATGCTCGATCAGCCGGTCAGAATGCACAGGGCGGCGAAGACGGAGGAGTCAGCCTTCGATTAATATTTGAAATGTTGCAGGCTCAACAAGCTGCCATGGCGCAACTCCAAAATCAGAACCCCACACCAAGCAGAGTAGAACCCGAGCCCTCACTAGAAGTTGTTCATAGGGCCAAGTAGTACTGGAGAGGTCAAATGTGAATGAACCGGGGGCTGACCCCGCTATTATGAAAATGCTGGAGGAGCTCACGAGACGAATTGAATCGGGGGAGAAAAAGATTGAAGAAAATGACAAAAAGGTAGAAACGTGTAACTCCCGAGTTGATCAAATTCTGGGGGCACCACCAATTCTGAAATGTGGATTCGAAGAAGTTCATGCAAAAGCCTTTTCCCCCAAGTGCGTCTCCTAAGCCCATCCCAAAGAAATTCCTCATGCCGGAAATTCCCAAATATAATGGAACCACCGACCCCAATGAGCATGTCACTTCTTACACATGTTCAATAAAGGGGAGCGATTTAGAGGACGATGAGATTGAGTCCGTTCTGCTTAAAAAGTTCAGAGAAACTTTATCAAAGGGAGCGATGATATGGTATCATAATTTGCCTCCCAACTCTATTAACTCCTTTTCCATGCTCGCAAATTCCTTCGTCAAAGCACACACCAAATCCATAAAGGTCGAGACTAGGAAGTCGGACCTCTTCAAAGTGAAGTAGAAAGACAACGAAATGCTCATAGAGTTCGTATCTCGGTTCCAGATGCAATGTTTGGACCTACCACGATCGCAAATGATTGGGTCGTCCAAGCTTTTACTTAAGGGATGAACATACGAAGTTCAGTGGCCTCTCAACAGTTAAATCAGAATTTAATCGAATATCCAGTTGTGACCTGGGCCGATGTGCACAATCCGTACCAGACAAAAATCGGGTCGAGGATGATTAGTTAGGGACTCCTTCCGGTTGCGTTTATCCAAACAGGCCCGCCGACAAAATTCAAAGGGACATTGATAGAGAACCACGGTCGAACAAGGATCGGTATTAACCATACGATGGAGATCGAAGAAACAACGGTCCTAACATAACCCCGTTCAAAATGATCAAGGACAGAGCTCCCGAGGGCTCATGAGTAAGAGTGGTTTCGATAAAAATGTTGAGCCCACTGAAACACCTCGACTATTGGAATACAACTTCAACGTTGATGCATCAGCTATTGTATCGTCTATTGGGTGGATCAAAGACACCAGTGGCCTCGACCCCTACATACCGATCCGGCCCAGAGAAATCCTAATCAGATGTACAAATACCATGGTACTCATGGTCATAGAACAGAGGACTGCAGATAGATGAGGGATGGGGTAGCCTGTTTTTTTAATGAGGGTCATCTTCGATAATTCTTGAGTGACCGAGCTAAGAACCACTTCAGAGACAGAGATGCAAATAGGAATAATGAACATGAAGAACCACAACACGTGATTCACATGATCGTCGGCGGGGTCGACATTCCACAGGGACCCGTATTCAAGCGCACCATGGTGTCGATCACGAGGGGATAGTGAACTCGGGACTATGTACCGCAAGGGACCTTGTCTTTCAATGAAGAGGATGCAGAGGGTATCTCACAACACCGCCACGACGCACTGGTAATGTTTGTTCTTATGAATAAAATTCAAGTTAAACATGTTTTGATTGATCCAGGTAGCTCGACCAACATCATCCAATCGAGGGTCGTAGAACAGCTTGGCCTACATTATCACATTGTGCCCGCAGACCAGGTTCTTATTGGTTTCAACATGGAAAGTGAAACCACCAAAGGCAAAATTATATTGCCAGTAAACGTGGCCGGGACCATCCAAGAAACATAGTTCCATTTAATCGAGGGTGACATGAGGTACAATGCCCTGCTCGGAAGACCTTGGATCCATAATATGAGGGAAGTACCCTCGACCCTTCACCAAGTTCTGAGGTTCCCGACACCGGAGGGAGTCAAAACGGTGTACCGAGAGCAACTTTCTGCCAAGGAGATACTTGCAGTCGACGAAGTGACACCGGTCTCGGTACTCTCATCAACAAAGGAATCGAATTCGAAGGGAAAACAAGAGGTCAAATAGCAACAACAAGTACCAGCCTCGACCCAATCGGAGGAGCAAGGGACAGACAAAGATGATGGGTATTGGATCCCCCGATATTTTATAATTCCCTGTGACTCCGACACCACAAAGTCAACGGTCTAGAGCTGGAACAAGCCATACTGATCGAGTACCTTACCGAACGAAAGGTATACTTGGGCATGGGGTTAACTCTCGAGCTCAGGAAAAAACTCATTCAATTCCTTTTAGATAACATGGATTGCTTTACTTGGTCCCATCACGATATGACAGGGATCCCACCGGACATCACTACCCATTGATTGAGCTTGGATCCGAAGTTCTATCTAGTAAAACAATAAAGAAGACCCCAATCCGAGGTCAAGCATGCATTCATCAAGGACGAGGTAACCAAATTTCTCAAAATAAGGTCCATTCAGGAAGTAAAATATCCCGAATGGTTAGCAAACATAGTGGTAGTCCCTAAGAAGGTAAATAAACTTAGAATATGCGTAGATTATAAAGACTTGAACAAAGCATGCCCAGAGGATTCTTTTCCTTTGCCGAATATCGATCGTATGATCGATGCCACTACCGGCCATGAGATTCTCAATTTTCTCGATGCCTACTCCATGTACAACCAAATACAGATGAACCTGGAGGATCAGGAAAAGACTTCATTTATCACTAAATACGACACCTATTGTTATAATGTAATGTCGTTTGGACTAAAAAATGTTCGTGCAACTTATCAACGCCTAGTAAATCGAATGTTCAAAGAACAAATAGGAACTTCAATGGAAATATATATTGATGACATGTTAGTTAAGCCCCTGCGAACAGAGGACCATTTGAAACATTTGCAGGAGACTTTCGATATATTGAGAAAATACAATATGAAGCTCAACCCAGAAAAAATGTGTGTTTAGGGTCGGCTCGGGCAAGTTCCTTGACTTCATGGTATCTAATCGGGGGATCGAGATCAACCCCAATAAAATCAAGGCTATCGAGGATATCACGGTCGTAGATAATGTTAAGGATGTACAAAGGCTAACGGGGTGCATAACTTCCCTAGGGCGATTCATTTCGAGATCCTCGGATAAGAGTCATCGATTCTTCTCACTGCTCAAGAAGAAGAGTAGATTTGAATGGACTCTGGAGTGCCAACATGCCTTGGAGGAACTAAAACATACTTATCGAGCCCGCCACTACTTCACACCCCGAAAGCAGATGAGAAACTCTACTTGTACTTGGCAGTCTGAGAAATAGCGGTAAGTGGGGTCCTAGTTCGAGAAGAACAAGGTACGCAATTACCTGTTTACTATGTTATTCGGACCTTAGGTGAAGCCGAAACCAAATATCCGCACTTAGAAAAATTAGCTCTTGCTTTAATAAGCGCCTCTAGGAAATTAAAACCGTATTTCTAATGTCATCCAATATGTTGTAACTACCTATCCCCTTCGCAATATTTTTCACAAACCCGAACTTTTGAGTTAATTGGCCAAATAGGACGTCCAGATCAGTGGGTACGATAATTAGGAAATCTATCAGGACTCTAAAATTAACTAACAATGAGGCCAAGTTTGAGGGCATGATTGTAGGTCTCGATTTGGCAAAAAGATTGGGAGCAGAGGTCATCGAGGACAAATGTGATTCCCTCCTCGTGGTAAACCAAGTCAACAAGACTTTTGAATTCCTAGAAGACCGAATGCAGAGATACTTAGATAAGCTACATGTAACTTTTCACCGATTTAAAGAATGGACCTTACAACATGTTCCTCTAGAACAGAACAACAAGGTCGATGCTCTTGCAAACTTGGGGTCATCAGTCGAAGACGGCAAACTCAACTTGGGGACTGTCGTTCAACTCATGAGATTGGTGATCGAAGAAGGCCACGCCGAAATAAACTCCACTAGTCTGACCTGGGACTGGAAAAACAAGTACATAGAGTACTTAAAGAACGGGAAACTTCCATCAGATCCGAAGGAATCAGGAGCTTTACGTACGAAGGCAGCACAGTTCACTTTATCCGAGGATGGAACGCTGTTTAGAAGGACATTCGATGGGCCACTAGCAATATTTTTGGGACCAGGTGATACCGATTACGTCCTATGGGAAGTTCACAAAGGTACCTGTGGAAATCATTCCAGTGCTGAGTTGTTGGTCCACAAAGTAATCAAAGCAGGTTATAATTGGATCGACATGGAAAAAGATTCAAAGGAGTTCGTTTGAAAATGCGACAAATGCCGAAGGCACGCTTCAATGATTCATCATCCCGGAGATAAGCTCCATTCGGTCTTATCCCCATGGCCATTCATGAAATGGGGAATGGACATCATCGACCCTCTTCCATCGGCCTCAGGTAAAGCTCAATTTATTTTATTTATGACTGATTATTTTTCTAAATGGGTTGAAGCACATGCTTTCGAGAAATTCAGAGAAAAGGAAGTCATAGACTTCATTTGGGACCACATCATATGTCGATTCGAGATGCCTGCCGAGATCGTATGCGACAATGGAAAGCAGTTCATCGGCAACAAAGTAACTAAACTTCTCGAGGATCCCAAGATCAAGAAAATTTTATCGACACTTTATCACCCCAGCGGGAACGGACAAGCCGAATCGACCAATAAAACCATTATTCAAAATCTTAAGAAAAGGTTGTCCGACGCCAAAGGAAAGTGGAGAGAGATACTGCCCGAGGTTCTCTGGGCGTACCGCACAATGTCGAAGTCTAGTAGGGGAGCAACACCATTCTCGTTGGTCTATGGTGCCCAAGCTCTTATCCCGATCGAGGTTGGAGAGCCTAGCCTAAGGTTCCGATATGCAACAGAGGAATCAAATCACGAGGCTATGAATATGAGCCTAGCATTGTTGGACGAAAGATGCGAAGCCGCTCTCATTGGATTGGTCGCACAAAAGCAGCGGATCAAATGGTACTATAATCAAAGAGCTAATCTTCGACATTTTAACGCCGGGGACTTGGTGCTAAGAAAAGTCACCCTCAACAGTCAAAATTCGAATGAAGGAAAGTTGGGCCCAAACTGGGAGGGACCATATCAGGTCCTGAAATCATCGGAAAAGGATCCTACAAGCTTGGCACAATGAATGGCAAACAACTACCGAGAAATTGGAACATATCACTCCTAAAATGATACTACTGCTAAGGTACGTCCTTCCCATTTTTCATTTACATTTTAAACTGACCATTGCAGGTGTTGATCAAGAACAATGATGGATTCTTCAACACGAAGTATTTAGGTCTTAAAGTACGCGTTGCACTCTTTTTCCCTTAGACCAGTTTTGTCCCAAATGGGTTTTCCGACGAGGTTTTTAATGAGGCAACCATTGATCGTGCTAACTTAGAACAATTCAACAGTATCCGAGGCTTCTTTACAATCAACCTCGAATACTGGGGGGCATTTCCCTCGGATGTCAACTTTGTTGCAAGGAAATTACTTCGTGATAGCAGGGTCTCGATAGGTAAATTTTGTAAGGGCCAAACGGTCGAATGAACCGTGCCCATATAGGTTGCTCGATCTCTGACTAACATGTACACATGTATAATCATTTATTAACAGAAGTATTTTTCCTTGCCGATTGATCACGCTCAACTATGTCTTGTAGAAGACTAAACGGGCGTTGCAAATATAATCTGGGGTATTAAGCCCAAAGTCGATCTCACAGAGAATTGAACGTATCGATTGAGTCTATAAAATACTAAACTGTTACTTAATCACTTTTCTAAAGACTTTTGAATATCAATTTTTCTTGTTTAACTAATTCTACTAACAAAATAATAAACTAGTAATTGACTAACAATTTAATGTAAAC
>ML360901.1:0-18663 GCA_005239505.1 Nicotiana paniculata | reverse complement strand
CACTCACTCTCACAAAGAATTCATATGCATCCCGTGGTCGTACCATAAGCTTGCCCTTAGTGTGGATCTTTACTAAATTAAGTTAGCCAAATCTAGGATCAATTAGGACTTTTAAGGTTGTAATGTAGGCTAAGGGACGGGTAGGATATATTTAGGAATAGTGACTAACCCTCCTAAGCACTTTAATACACTACCTTCAAAAAGTAACACATATTCTTCTCAACCAATTCCCTTGCCACAACTCATATTTAAATAGCCCTTTTTTAAATTAAGCACTTCTATATTTTCACTAGCACAAATTAATAAAATTTTTAGGTGTGTATCTTTTTGTACATACTTTTACTATCATTTTTTTTCTTTCTTTCCTACACACACTCCATACATGAAGATTCAATGGCTAGTGACTTTTGAATACAATTTTAGTGCACCAACGGGCCCTTCCATGGGTCCACTCGAAATCTACTCCCCAATATCTCACCTTACTTCTTTTAGCGACTAAGTGACTTAGGAGGAAAAGGTGCAAAAATCTCAATTTAAGAACAAAATAGGGGTACGGCTTGTAATGTGAGCACCAAAGAAAAGGTCAAAAGGCTCAAAGGGGCTAGCAATGGAAATTTAATTCTTATGTGACAAGCACATCCATGATCAAATAAGAAAAATGCCTACGTCATCCCCTAGACTAGCATAACCTACAATTTCGCTTCGATTAACACACGGGGCAAGTTCTAGACTACATAGGATAGCATAGAAAATCACCAAAACTCACTCACACATTGCACATGACTCAATCACAATGGTTTTATTCAACTCTCAAGTCAAGCAAGCACACAAAATTGAGAGAATTAAGCAATATCCTATGTAGCATACAAGTCAAGCAACTGAGTTAAGGCGTCACACAATAGGCTATTTCATTTTTATTAGGCATCACAAGTCAAATCAAATACAAGGGAAACCAGAATGTATGTCATAACCTAATATTCCGGCACCAAACATGTCAATGGGTATCTCTAAGTTACTCAGTTTTTTCCTAACTATTCTAAATAAAAATAAACTTTAAGTGCCCGGTTCGAGCTACAACCTTGGAAAAGAATCGGTGCCCAAAGAAAAACCAAGAATACTACCTACCTATCCTAAGGAAAAAAAATCTTTTTGGTTTTTAAATCGGACTTTATTCCTCAAGAAAATTGTCCAACAGATCCATCGTCGGGAAAGTCCGAGTTTTTTCTATTTTTTAAATTTTTCATTTTTTTGAACTAACTAAAACTAAAAATTAACTAAAACAAAAAATACTAAAAATGTGACTAACTACTAAAAAAACTAATTAATGCTAAAAAAGAAAAAGTCTAACTATACAAATTATACAACAACATCACAAGTAGCACAACATCACAAGTAGCATACTTCCCACCCCACACTTAAAGCATGCATAGTCCCGATGCATATGAAAATTAACAAAACAAAGTAGGGTGAAAAGAAATGCTCCCTGTCAATCGGAAGTCTCCAAAGCAGCAGTTGCAGGCTCATCATCATCAGGGCCTAGAGGAACCACGGCTCGGGGTCCGGTAACCTCTTCACCCCCCTCATCTTCTGTGTTAGAGTCACGTACTGTGTTCACGTCCTCAAAAGAATGGATAGGGCTTCCAGGTGCAATCCCCAACATCTCTTTGGCGGAACTGGATAACTCACTGCACAATTCCATACGCTCCACATCCGTAGCACCTGCTTTGCACATCAAAAAGTTCAGA
Source organism: Nicotiana paniculata (assembly GCA_005239505.1). Classification (NCBI taxonomy): domain Eukaryota; kingdom Viridiplantae; phylum Streptophyta; class Magnoliopsida; order Solanales; family Solanaceae; genus Nicotiana; species Nicotiana paniculata. The sequence continues at coordinate 16,918 of ML360901.1, read as the reverse complement.
GTTTTATAAATGTACATGCTGAAGCTTTCGTCCCTTTCAGAGCGTGCAGCTGGCGTGAGCTTGGATGATGGCTCAAATGTCCATTAGTCCGGGTGAAGGCTCCACCACTTCTTCATACCTGGGTAATCAGGCACCCCAAGGTCCATCATATACTTGGTGAGTAAATTACCAAAGAAAAACTGCTTGATCTGCCGCCCAAACCCCGTACGTGCCATATCACCCAACATAAATTCACCCATATTATGGGTCGACCTGTCATCAAAAAATAAATGACACATACTCGAGCCCGAGTGCATTCTTTGATATGCTCAGCATGCATGAGACGTGCTTGTACAAAATTCTGCCACACCTTGGCAGTCTTGTTAAAATCGGACCGGACAATATGAAGATGAAGAGTGTCGTGTTGTTTGATCCACTTGGCAGTCGAATCAACGCCACAAAAAGTGTGACGAATCAATTTGTATTTGGGGCTCTTGAAAAAAATTTTAAGCCTCTTTGGGTCAACATCTTCAACCCCCAATTATTTGCAGATGTCTGCCCGATGCTTTTTAATCTCAACACCCCGTACACTTGAAATAGCATGCGTGTCGTGCCAATTGTCATAAAGTTCCCGGATCATACTCAAATTTGCCGGTCCGGGTCATGTCAATAACTTCTCCATGTGCCTTGCACGGAGTTGGCTCATTACCTCAGGAAAGTTCCTCTCCAAGGCTTTAGTGTTAATCCCTACCTCGGAGATATAACGCCCCTTTGGTACAAACTCCCTGTGCCATGCAACCGCCGCATCATCTACCAAATCCAACCGGGGTCGATGTTTCAAAGGTGCAGGGTGTGAGCTCTCGGCCAATTGCTTGCCTTTGGCTTGGCGGGAGGGGCCATCTCCTTGCTTTCTTTTCTTGGGCACCGGAGAGGTGGAGGAGGATTTTCCAATGCCTTTGCCCTTGGTTGCACTATCACGAGCCATGTGGTATCCTGCAGCACCATGAACACAAGAACATAAGACTTGATAAATGTTGTACCTAAGGTAGTGGCGCAAGTCCTACAAGGACCCCACACTTAAAACTAAAGGTGCAATTAACACTTCTTTCATGATTTTTAATGCGATAAGGTGCAAGTGTTGCCTCCTAAAGCTATGGGTACTCAAGACTTCCCCAAATATTCAAATAATTATATGATCATGTCTACATGAATTCACATTAATCGTAGCAATAGCATGTGGCACTCTATTTTATACACTACAAAACTACACTACATCACTACTTTCTACAACAAGTCAACAACATATAATAGATAATATACATGGTGTAAAGACATGATTTTTACTTTCAAGCTCAAACCTTTAACATGTAGCAACATTCCTACACACTCCACACTTGTCCCAAGTTAAATTACAAGGCACTCGGTTACTCAAGACTTCACCGGTGTACCTAGAAACTTCATTCAAGGATATTCACAAACACCTTGTAGGCATAAATTGTGATCTCTAGAATTCAACAATGGTGGAAGGAAATGGCCATCCCAATTTTTAATAGAGTAGAGGGGACTTTACGTTTACTACTCCAACCACATAATAAACACAACAACACCAAGACAACCACCAAAATTGTTTTACAACTTCATAAAGGGAAAAGTTGGGGGTTAGAGCTCATGGGGGTGGGATTTACCATTGATACTAGACTAAAAACAAAAGAAGAAGAATAAAAACATACCTGAAGATTGAAGAAGGAAAAACAAGAGAAAAATTGAAATTTTTGGGTGAGGGAAGGGGAAGTGTCGCGGCAGAATGGAGGTTGGGAGGGGTGTGTTTGTTTTGTTTCTTTCTTTTGTATTGTGNCCCCCCCCCCCCCCCCGCCAGCACCCAGTGTTGTACCTGGCGCCAGGGCATTTTGACATACTGCCGCTACCGCCCCCAGTGGCGCCTGGCGCTGACCAAGGCGCAGGTTTTTTTTTTTTTTTGTAAATAGAAAACCCGATCCCCCTAGCTTTTTAAATACTCAATTACATGCCCTACACCATCGTATCTATAAATTCTTGGCCTACAGAAGAAAAAAAATGCAAAATCTATCTACTCTACTAAAAAATTAAGAAGTTAACTACGAAGCAGTAAAAATTTGGTTGCCTCCCAACAAGCGCCTGATTTAACATTGCGGCACGACGCAGAATCTCGCCTCACTAATCAGCAAGCACGACTTTGGTCTTCTCACGATTTATGGCACCGCCCCAATAGTGCTTGACTCTATTTCCATTCAGCAAAAATTTTCTTTCACCATGTATAGCTCGCAACTCAAGTGCACCATATATAGTGACTCTCACCACCTCAAACGGGCTTGACCATCTCGATTTCAGCTTTCCAGGAAACAATCTCAGCCTAGAATATAATAATAATACCTGTTGGCCTGGCTCGAATTGACGCAGCTTAATATTCTTGTCATGCCATCTTTTGGTCTTTTCCTTGTAAAGTTTGGCATTTTCATACGAGTGCAGCCTGAAATCATCTAATTCATCCAACTGCAGCAATATTTTCTCGCCCGCGGCTTCAAGGTTCATGTTTAGTTTCTTGATGGCCCAATATGCTTTATGTTAAAGCTCAACGGGCAAGTGACACGCCTTCCATAGACCAGCTTGTACGGGGATGCCCCGATTGGTGTTGTGTAAGCTGTTCTATATGCCCATAAGGCATCATCTAACTTTGCATCCCAATCTTTCCAACTCACACTCACCGTTTTCTCTAATATTTTCTTTATTTTTCTGTTGGATACCTCTGCGTGTCCACTTGTTTAAGGGTGATATGCTGTTGCAACTCGATGACGGACTCCATATTTTGCTAAAAGGTTATTCAACAACCGATTGCAAAAATGGGTTCCTTCATCACTAATCAAGGCACGTGGAGTACCAAATCTCGAGAATATATTCTTCTTCACAAACGCAGCGACAACCATGGCATCATTCGTCGGCAATGAAATTGCCTCCACCCATTTCGACACGTAGTCAACTGCCAACAAAATGTACTTATTTCCCCTGGACGATGGGAATGGACCCATAAAATATATCCCCCACACATCAAAAATCTCGACCTCCAAGATATTATTCAAAGGCATCTCATGCTTCCTTGTGATCGTTCCTGTTCTCTAGCACTGGCCACACTTTTTAACAAATGCGTGGGCGTATTTGAATATAGTTGGCCAAACGAACACAGATTGTATCACTTTCGCCGTTGTTCTATCGCCACCATGATGGCCCCCATAAGGTGATGCATGACAATCATACAACACAAGTTCCACCTCTTTATCAGGAATACATTTCTTCATTAACTGATCACCACATTCTTTGTACAAATAAGGCTCATCCCAGTAGTAAAACTTCTCATCACGTAAGAACCTCTTCCTTGCCTCAGATTCAATTTCCGGAGGAAGTACCCCACTCACCAGATAATTCACATAATCAGCATACCATGGAGGGGGGTCTTGGGTTATAGCAAAAAGTTGCTCATCAGGAACTACTTCTTTAATATCTCCACCATCCTTCACATGGTCATGATTTTCCAACCTCGACAGATGGTCAGGTACTTGGTTTTCAGTTCCCTTTCGGTCTCTTATCTCCACATCAAATTCCTGCAACAATAAAACCTAGCGCAGCAATCTAGATTTAGATTCCTTCTTTGTAAATAGATACCTGATTGATGTGTGATCTGTGTGGACTATGAATTTTGTTCCCACCAAGTATGCCCGAAATTTTTCAAAAGCCCACACCACAGCTAGCAACTCCTTCTCAGTGGTGGTGTAATTCTGTTGTGCATCATCAAGGGTCTTACTCGCATAGTAAATGGAATAAAACACCTTGTCTTTCCTTTAGCCTAGCACTGCCCCAATTGCATGGTCACTTACATCACACATAAGTTCAAATGGTACGGACCAATCAGCCACAACAATTATGGGAGCAGCTACCAATTTCTTTTTGAGCTCCTCAAATGCCTTCAGGCAGGCTTCATCAAAATTGAACTTGACATCTTTTTCCAGCAACTTGCACAAAGGAGTAGCAACTTTAGAAAAATCTTTAATAAAGCGCCTATAGAATCCTGTGTGTCCCATGAAACTCCGGACACCCTTCACCGAAATTGGTGGAGGTAGATTTTCAACTACCTCCACTTTTGCCTTATCAACTTCTATGCCACTTCTAGATACTCTGTGACCCAAAACGATGCCTTCCTGCACCATAAAGTGACATTTCTCCAATTTAAGACCATATTCGTTTCTTCACAACGGGCCAACACCATGCTCATATTTTTCAAACAATCATCGTAAGATGACCCAAAGACTGAGAAGTCATCCGTGAACACCTCCACGAATTTTTCCACCATATCAGTGAAAATAGCTATCATGCATCTCTGGAAAGTGGTTGGTGCATTATAAAGACCAAATGGAATTCGCTTGAAGGAGAAGGTGCCATAAGGACAAGTAAACGTGGTTTTCTCCTGGTCCTCTGGGCATATGACAATTTGATTGTAACCTGAATACCCATCAACAAAGCAATAATATTCATGCCCTGCTAATCTGTCCAACATTTGATCAATGAAGGGGAGTAGAAAGTGATACTTGCGGGTTGCCTTGTTGAGCCTTCGATAATCAATGCAAACTCTCCATCCCGTAACAGTGCGGGTAAGAATCAGCTCATTTTTCTCATTCTCAATCATAGTCATCCCTCCCTTTTTGGGCACACATTGAACCGGGCTCACCCAGTTGCTATCAAAAATAGGAAAAATGATACCTGCATCCCATAGTTTTATGACTTCTTTCTTCACCACTTATTTCATTATGGGATTTAACCTCCTTTTCTTCTCAACACTCGGGCGGTGTCCATCTTCCAAAAAGATTTTATGCATGCAAAATGATGGGTTGATTCCCTTAATATCTGTAATGGTCCACCCAATCGCCTTTTTATGCTCACGAAGTACTATGAGCAATTTCTCTTCTTGTGTATTGGTCAGGCTGGACGAGATGATCATGGGGAATGTCTCAGAGTTCCCCAAATAAGCATAGCGTAAATGTGCTGGAAGAGGATTAAGTTCCAGCTTTGGAGCTTCCTCAATAGATGGCTTAGGAGGGGTTAGAGTAACAGGCTTCTTCAACTGCTCAAATTTCCCTAGCCCGTGGATGTAACTGCAGGATATTTCAAGAACCTTCTCAATTTCTCCCCTTGTTTCATCTTCACTATCTTCTTTTTCCCCAACCAAAACTTGCTCAAGAGGGTCAACAGGACTCATGTAGGGAACCACTGATGCCGCCTTTCTTTCCACCACAGTAATCATGGATAGCTCTTCATAGTGGACGGGTAATTTGAGTGCTTTATATACATTAAACAGATCCACTTGATCACCAACCTGCATCGTCATCTTCCCTTCACACACATCAATGATAGCTCAGCCTGTAGCTAAGAAGGGATGCCCCAAAATAAATGGTACTTCCTGATCAAGCTCATAATCCAAGATAATGAAATAAGCTGGAAATATGAAAGAGCCCATCTGAACCAGCACATCTTCAATCACTCCCTCAAGATGAGCAAGGGAGCGATCAGCTAATTGTAAAATCACTGTTGTTGGGTGTGGCTCACCCAACCCCAACTGCCTGAACATAGATAGCGGCATCAAATTAATGCTCGCCCCAAGATCGCACAAAGCTCGCCCGACTGCATGCTTACCAATTGAGATATGGATAGTAAAACTACCCGGATCCTTTAATTTCTGAGGTATCTTGCTTTGAATTCTTGATCTACATTCCTCAGTGAGCGCCACGGTCTCAAACTCAGTCAGCCTTCTTTTATTGGCCACAATGTCCTTCATGTATTTAGCATATTTGGGCACCTCCTGCAAAATATCTACCAGTGGAATATTGATTTGTACCTGATTCAAGAGGTCAAGGAAATTTTTGTATGCGTCATTATCTTTCACCTTTTGCAACCTTTGAGGGAACGGAGGGGGTGGCCTTGCAACCAATGGTGGTGGTTGCTCAGCCACCGCCTCTTCATTTGGCTTTTCCGATTCTTTCGGATTATATGATGTTGATTCAATAGTGGCTGGTTTCTCATTAAAAATTACCTGATATCTCTTCTTGGACTGAACTTCTTCCAATTGCCTCCCATTCCTCAATGATACAGCATTAACAGATGCTTTAGGATTAGCTTTAGTGTCACTTGGGAGAGCTCTCGTTGGTCGGGTATTTTGGGAACTAGCAAGTTGCCCCATTTGACGTTCTAAATTTCTCATTGTTACTGCTTGGTCCTAGTGATCAGCCATTATTTTCTGATTGAAAGCAAGTTGGTCTTTCATCAGTCTCTTCATAATATCCTCAAGGCTAGCTGACTGTTCAGCCTAAGGTGGTTTGTATTGTTGTTGAGGTGCTTGAGGCCTGTAATGATTCTGAGTGCCTTGATTTCCACCCCAAGAGAAGTTTGGGTGGTTTATCCAGTTGGGGTTATAAGTGTTCCCATATTGATTTTCTTGACCCCTATTCGCATTACCCACAAAGCAGACAGACTCCGGATTGGCTGGGCACAAATCACTCGGGTGACCTCCTCCACATACTTCACAAAATACTTGAACCTGTTGTACTGGTTGGACTTGTTGCAATGGTTGAGATTGTTTCTTGTTAATGATCAGGGTCATCTGATTGACTTGATTAGTTAATGTAGAGATCTGAGCTGACAATGTTGAGACAACATCTAGTTCAAGAACCCCTGGTGACTTTTGAACCAAATTCCTTCCCATCTCACCTTGCCAGTCTGGATTGCTTTTGGAGAATTTATTCAATAATGCAAATATTTCATCATAATTCTTCTCCAATACCTGACCTCCAGTTGCTGCATCTACCACAATTTTTGTTTGGGGATGGAGCCCCTCAATGAAAGTGTGAACTAACACTTTGTTTGTCTGATTGTGATGAGGACAGTATTTGAGTAACCCCTTGAACCTTTCCTATGCTGAATATAAAGATTCGCCTGCTTTCTGTTTAAAGGAGACTATCTCACTTTTGATATTTGCAGTCTTGCCTGAAGGGAAGAACCTTGCCAGAAATTTTCTCGCCAAATCGTTCCATGTTGTAATGGAATTAGCTGGTTCTGCCTTTAGCCATCGCTTTGTTTCTCCCAATAGAGAGAATGGGAAAAGCGTGAGCCTCACATAATCTAGCGTGACCCCGTTAGTGATATAAGTATCACTAATCTCCAAGAAGTTCAGAATGTGCTGCTGTGGATCCTCGTGTGAAAGACCCATAAATTTCCCGTTTGCATAAAGTAACTGGATCATGCTCTGTTTCAGCTCAAAGTGCCCAGTGATTCTGGGCTTCACGATGCTGGAGGTAACATTATCAATATTGGGCATTGCTACCTCTTGAACATTCACGTGTTGTTCCTCTGCCATGTTCACAGGAATTTGAATGAGGTCCTGAATATTGTCTGTATCCCTTGCTTCCCTCAACCTCCTGTGAAATGTTCTCTCAGGTTTGGGGTCAAAGCCATCAAGTATGTCCTGGCTTCTGACCCTATGCATTTAATCGAAGTTCCTGAGGTTAGATCAAAGATCAAATAACGTTAGACTAGATGAAATAAACAATCAAAGTGAAAACTAGAAAGTAATTATATTCAAGTCCCCGGCAACGGCGCCAAAAACTTGTTAGTCCCAAATGCACACGCAAGTATACGGGTGGTCGACAAGTAATATAATGATAGGTTGGGTGTCGAACCCACAGAGACTTGTATTAAACTACTCACTAAATCAGTGAAATTTTTATTCGATCCGGTAAAAATCAAAGTCCAAGAGTATGATTATATTAAACTAAAATTATAAGTAATAACTAATCAAGTAACGAGTTGATTGTTTTGTATTCAATAAAGACAAATATTCCAGGGTTGTGATCGATTCACCATTCGTATTGTGTTCTAATTTACTCTCCCCTTCATATAATTCACTCATGGTTGCTAATTAATCGATAATTGTTCTCATAGCCTTCTCCCGAAGTACTACTCGCCTATTATCAATAGATTAACGCCTATATTCCTATGAAATTAATCTATTAGAACGCACTAAGATTACGATGTTTAATTAAGCACGGTGACTAGGTATATTCCTATCCTAACCACAAATCCGCTCCCCTCAAGGGTTAATATCGCGCTCTCTTCAACTCTTCTCTAATCTATACATGGCTTTCCCAAGCATAGCATAGATAGTATATAGAACCTAACTACTGGCCAGAAAATTAAGCAATTAAACCTAGAATTGAAGAAACAACCATATATTGAGTGAACTATAATCAAGGTTAAGCTAATGTCGAATAAAAATATTCATGGCTAAATCAAAACTTCAGAACAATGGGTGTTTAGCCACTCATGCTAAAATCAAACATTGCATAAGTGTTGAATTAATTGTAAATACTAGAAAAAGATGAAGAAAACTGAGAATCCTTCGCTCCCTAGAAATTCCGTGTGTATGATTCCTCCAAAGTGGCGTGAATATACTCAAAGATAAGCTTAGACTTGCTTTTATACGTTTTGGGTAGGTCTAGGGCCGAAATAACTGTGTCCCGGGCAAAATAGGAAAACATCCCGTCACCGGCGACCTGGATAGCACCGGCGCCCACCAGAAGCTGCCCCAATATTTGTTTCTGCCTCCAGCGCCACAGGTGGCGCCCAACCCTGCCTGTGGCGCCCAAAATTGCCCTTTTTGTCCCGTTTCGTCCATTTTGGCTCTAACTTCACTCGTTTCGCCCCCAATTGATCCCGAATCATTCCTACACATAAAAACACTTCAAATTAATATAAATAATCACATTTAACATCTAAAACTCACGAAACAAAAGTAAAATATGAGGCGATATACATAGAAATATATACACTTTAAGCTAAACATCAATACCCAAGTCCAATACCCTATCCTACACGACCCAATTCCCCTATGCAATCTGAGCCGTTGATCATTTCAAATCAACGGCCCAAATCAGCCCCTTCCTAATTTAACCCCCTAATGACTACCCCCATCTCTCATTTTCCCCCCTCTCATTCTCTCTCAATCGGTCTCTCTACCTCCCTCTCTCTATCTCTGGTTCTCTCTAGAACCTTCCACCTTCCCGCTTCTCCGATGAACTCTGTTCATCTTCTCCGTCCACTTACCTCGCCGGAAATCATGATCTCTCACCGTCTCTTAGCCCATGCCTCACCCCACACTGGCTTGACACTGTTCTGATGGTCCTCAGGTGAAACTAGATCGGTTCAACTCCCACCTATGGCCTTTCATGCCATTTTCCAGCTGTTCGAGTAAGATCTATGACTTTTCGGCTAAAACCGGTAATACTTGGGGTTTTTCTTATCTTTTCTGGATTCTCTCTGAAACCCTAAACCCTTAAATTTTCCGATTCTTTTAGATCTGTCATAGGTCTGTGTATATTATGAAGTTTTTTTCATGTTTGCTCCAAAACCTTCTTGTTTCTAAACGTTTCTTCATCTCAAAATTAGGGTTTGATAACCCCTCTTTCAAAAAATGATTTTTCTTCTTCTTTTAGTATCATTCTATGATTCTTACTATGTTTTAATGATTTATTCAAAGTTTTCCTTTCATTTGACTTATTATGTTGAAAACCCTAACTTCTTAGACTCTGAGTCCCTCTTTGACTGATATGTTTGTTTAATCTGTATGAACTCTTATTTCTCATAAACGTTTTAAGTTTTTCTGTGATTTTACCCTATATTGCTTATTAGGGTTCTTGATTTTGTTTTCTTCAGCTTATATCATGTTAATCCATTTAGTCATTTAATGTGTGCTAGTATCAAATCCCTGATTCTATGTGATTATTTACTTTGCTATGCTTTGACTTGCCTATTATTTGTTTAATGCGTGTTATTCTTAGTTGAATCCCTGATTCTCTAGGATTGGTGTTCTTCACTGATCCCCTATGGTAATACCTTACTGATTGACAACCTTTAAAATATTTCCTTGCCTTATTTTGGTCAACTATGTTGTCACATGGATCCTTATGCTATTTCCTTAACTAAAATATTCTGAACCTAGTCTCAATTGCATACTTGTACTGTTTTGAAATTGTTTCATTATGTGTTATTTGCATGTCACATATGGGAACTTTTCTTATTTTTTATTTGCCTACTAACCGTTTGAACTTAACCCCTTCAATTAAGGGATACCTATACTGATTTTACATTGATTGATACTCAGTCCCTTAATTAAGGGTTAACTTTGATTCCTACCTTATTTACCATCTGTTTTCAAACTATATATATACATTACTCTTTCATTAAGCAACACACGAACTAATCTGTTCAACTCTCTCTCACACAACTAAAAACTCTCTGCTCTCTCTCTCTTTTCTGTGCTAGTTACTACTATTCTAAGTTATCCGGTTGCAAGCTAAGGCTAACTATTGTGCATCTCCTACTTCCTGTTTGTGTTACTGCTTTCTTCACTTCATTGATATGTTCTAATTCAGATTTCAGTTCTCAAACCAACATGTTTCTACTATTATTGCAATTCATTGTGTTTCTAATTTGCTTTTACTTATTATTTTGTTGTTCCATGTAACTAGGATCCTGAACTCCATTCACATGATAAGTTATACTCTATTTGTCATAATCGGCATGTCTTTATGTACTTGATACATGTTCTATGGAATCTTCATGCCTGTGTTTGGTACATTAGTTTGATTAGGGTAAATCCTACTATTTTGAACTATTTGGTCATGTTATGTTAGTATAATCATATACCCTACTATATCCCTCAATCCCTTGAATCCTTAGGAACTTCAGATTGTGTACTGCCTANCAAAACTATGTCAAGCAATCTCACATATACTCTTAGAAGTCTAGGTTCTGCCCCCTCTGTGTGAGCATTGCCTTGGGACCCTTGAGCTCCCTCGGAACTTTGACACACAAAGGCTGGCCATTCCATACTGCACTTACTCTATCTTGGCTATGAAATCTGGGTGTGAGCACTGTCCGGGATCCCTTGAGGTCCTTAGGGAACTCTGATACACCCGGATTGTGAAAGGCTGTGAAACATTACTTGGCATTGAGGACATGGAGATCTGGGCCTATTCTGTAGGCTCCCTATAGTTATTCTTATTTTTCTTCTATTTCAGTTGTGTAATTCATACCCCATGGTCTGTAATAATTAATTGTAAACAACTCTGGGGTCGGATCATGAAAATGGGTGGGTGATATGCATGTTGTAGTATAATTAAGGGTAGAGACCATGTTTCTAGGTTTATTTTCTCTATGCGCAATAACAGCCATGTTTAGGTACAACATGTCGTGCATTAGATATCATGTTACTTAGGCTCATATATACTGTTTTCCTTTCAGCATGTCATCATTCATTGCCCTCACTTAGAGATCCTGCCTATAGGGTAAATAATAACAATAAAATAAACTGTTATTACGTGATTCTGTCCTTGTAAGCATATTCTGAAAATTCATTAGAAGTCTTTTCCTAGGATAAATAATGTTAACTGCAATCATGTCTCACCATGCCTACGCACTTAGAGATCTTGTGTCTAGGTAAACAACATTAAAAAATATATCACCTATGCTATACCTGAAACGGTGCATAATGTTGTGATTCTATGTGCTTTTAGAAATCATGTTTAAGTTATTATGCATCATGCCGCATTAGTTATCATGCTATAGGATTGTACTCATTTAACTGCACTTAGTCTAAATACAGATATCTAAAACAGTCCTCCTATTCTAAACAACTGATAATTAGTCCTTGCACATCTTCAACACCTAGAATTGCATGTTGTTAGCTATAAACAGCCTAGAGTCGTTAACAAATCTGAATAACTGTTGCATGTTATCCTATGCCTAGGTAAGTCTTAGGTAATCAGCCATAAAGAAACAAAACTAGAATTGTCCTTTGTGATTTGTGTTCAACTGTTAGCATGCTAAAATCAGTAGGCAAGACTGATTAGGACTTCATCTCTGAGTTATGAAACAAAAGGCCTGTTTCTTTGACATTTTTAAATCACCTAGATACCATGCTTTAGGATTCTGAATTAATATGGACCTTAGTTGTATATGAGACATGTTGTTTATGTGCACTGTGTGTGGAGGAATACTTGAGCCTTTATCTGCTTTCCATGCTTTCCCTTTATCTGCATTCCTACTTGTTTACTATATGTCGCCTTAGCATTTTCACCTTTAAAACCTGAGGGTCTGTCCAACACCTCCTTTAGGATAGGAGTCCTAATTTCCTTCGGGACTGATAGGAAGGGACGGGTAACAGCATGCAATAGAGGTCCAAACCAACACTCGATTTAGTTACTTTCACGGGGTGGAAAAGGGTAGAATATGGATATGATGACTGGTGCGCTAATACCACGTGTAGCCCCTCTTCGAGGAGTGATTACCGGGTATTGCATTGATGTGATCCATATTATTATAAATATAGGATACCTTTTATATGCTTAGATCGTAATCCTTTCAAAATCTAATCATCTTTACTATTTTCAAACATCTGCATGCTTAAGACTTAAATCCCCTCTTATTTGAGCATTTATTTGTTTGTTTGCTAAGCCGTACAAATTCACGGAAACCATTTGGCCGGGAACCACACTTGTGGATCCTGAGGGGTGCCTAACACCTTCCCCTTAGGATAATTTCAAGCTTTACCCAATCTCTGGTTAGTAATATAGTTGTAATTAAACCCCTTAGGTGCCCTAACGCACCGTTGAAATCATTAGGTGGCGACTCATCAAAATATGCAAACCCCTTTCCCAAAAGTAACGAGTTGTCTCAGCCAATGTCATAAACCCTTTCAACTGGCCCCGAAAGGAGCGCTTGGGGAAAAGGGGGGCCTCGACACCGACATCCCTCAAGAATCTGTGGTCAAACGGACAAAAGTATCCGCCGCAACAAGAAAGCAGACTTGGAGCTATATGCCCGAGGACATTCTTGCATTCAGTAAGGAAGACTTCGAGACCCTGTCTCAACCACATGATGATGCACTGGTAATTTCCTTTCTTTTGAATACCATTCAAATTAAATGTGTGCTCGTGGATCCCGGTAGCTCGGCCAACATAATTAGGTCGAAGGTGGTGGAGCAGCTCGGACTGCTCTATCAAATCGTACCCGCCTCTCGAATCCACAATGGATTCAACATGGCGAGCGAGACAACGAAGGGGGAAATCATCCTCCCGGTCAACGTGTCCGGTACAATTCAAAACACCAAGTTTCATGTCACAGATGGCGACATGAGATATAATTCTTTCCTTGGAAGGCCGTGGATACACAAAATAAGGGCAGTACCATCAACTCTTCATCAGATGGTAAAGTTCCCAACAAAAGACGGTGTAAAAACATTATATGGAGAGCAGCATTCGGCAAGGGAGATGTTCGCGGTGCGCGATGTGGCACCAACATCCATACCCTTCACTTCGGAGGTTCCATAGGACAAATAGGCCTCCGAGGATGATGAAGAATACTTCCTCACTCCTCGAACCTTCGTTGCCCCTGTAGAATCCAAAGCAAAAAAATCAACGATTGAAGAGCTGGAGCAGGCTGTTTTGATCGAACATTTCCCGGATCGAAAGGTATACCTGGGAACGGGGTTAACCCCCGAACTCAGGAAAAAACTCATTCAATTCCTTATTAACAATATCGATTGCTTTTTTTGGTCCCATTTAGACATGACGGGGATGCCGCCGAAAATAACCACCCATCGACTAAGCGTCGACCCCAGATTCAAACTGGTAAAGCAAAAAAGAAGATCTCAGTCCAAGGTAAAACATGTATTCATCAAGGACGAGGTAACAAAACTCCTCAAGATAGGGTCCATTAGGGAAGTAAAATATCCCGAATGGTTGGCCAATGTAGTGTAGTTCCTAAAAAAGGGAATAAATTAAGAATGTGCATAGATTATAAAGACTTAAATAAAGCATGCCCTAAAGATTCATTCATGTTGCCTAACATCGATCGCTTGATTGATGCCATGGCTGGCCACGATATCCTCACTTTTCTTGACGCCTACTCCAGGTATAATCAAATTCAAATGAATCGCGGGGATAGGGAAAAAAGTTCGTTCATCACGAAATATGGTACGTACTGCTATAATGTGATTCCCTTCGGGCTAAAAAATACAGGAGCCACGTACCAGCGCCTAGTTAATAAGATGTTAGAACATCAAATAGGCAAATCCATGGAAGTTTACATTGATGATATGCTAGTTAACTCCCTGCGCGAAGAGGACCATTTGATTCTATTGCAGGAAACATTCGACATCCTTAGAAGCTACAACATGAAGCTCAATCCCGAGAAATGTGCCTTCGGAGTAGGCTCAGGCAAATTCTTGGGCTTCATGGTGTCAAATAGGGGGATCGAGATCAACCCCGATAAAATTAAGGCCATCGAAGAAATCATGGTGGTAAATAATGTGAAGGCCGTACATCGGCTGATCGAACGGATAACGTCCTTGGGCCGGTTCATCTTGAGGTCATCAGACAGAAGTCATCATTTCTTCTCCTTGCTAAAAAATAAAAACATCTTCGAGTGGACTACAGAATGCCAACGTGCCTTAGAGGAACTGAAGTGATATCTATCAAGCCCACCTTTACTCCACACCCAGAAGGAGGATGAAACGCTGTACTTATATCTGACCATATCCGGGGTAGTGGTATGTGGTGTGCTGGTTCGGGAAGAACAAGGTACACAATTCCCGATCTACTATGTAATCGGACCCTGGGAGATGCCGAAACCAGGTATCCGCACTTAGAAAAATTAGCTCTCGCATTAATAAGTGCATCAAAAAATTAAAGCCTTATTTTCAATGTCATCGCATTTGTGTTTTAACAACGTGTCCTCTTCGAAGCATATTGCATAAACCCGAATTATCGAGCCGATTGGCCAAATGGGCCATCGAACTCGGGGGTATGATATCGAATATCAACCCCGAACAACTATCAAGTCCCAAATTTTAGCGGACTTTGTGGCCGAATTTACGCCCGCCCTTGTGCCCGAGGTAGATAAAGAACTCTTACTAAAAACGGGAACATCGTCAGGGGTGTGGACCCTATTCACCGACGGTGCCTCGAACGTGAAAGGGTCCGGACTCGGCATAGTTCTAAAACCACCTACGGGCGGTATGATTAGACAATCTATAAAAACTGCAAAGTTGACTAACCACGAAGCTGAGTATGAGGCTATGATTGCAGGTCTCGAGTTGGCCAAGGGCCTGGGAGCGGAAGTCATCGAAGCAAAATGTGATTCCCTTCTGGTAGTAAACCAAGTAAATGGGAGCTTCGAGGTTTGAGAAGACAGGATGCAGAGATACTTAGATAAAATTCAAGTCACATTGCATCGCTGCAAATAATGGACTCCGGTCCACATACTTCGAGAGAAAAATAGCGAGGCTGACGCACTCGCAAACCTGGGATCATCCGTCGAAGAAGATGACATACTCCCCAGGGCTGTTGTATAGCTATCCAAGTCGGTGATCGAATAAGACCATGCCGAGATAAACTCCACCAGTCTGGCATGGGATTGGAGAAATAAGTACACCAATTATTTGGGTAGTTGGAAGCTACCCACTGACCTAAAGGAGTCGAGGGCCCTGCTAACCAAAGCAGCCCGATTTTCACTCGACGAAAATGGAAATCTATACAGAAGGAACTTTGATGGGGCCTTAGCAGTATGCCTGGGACCGGGGGACACTGATTACGTTCTCTGAGAAATCCACGAGGGCACCTGCGGAAATCACTCCAGTGCCGACTCCTTTATTCGAAAGGTGATCAGAGCAGGTTACTATTGGGACAGTATGGAGAAGCACACCAAAGAATTCGTCCGAAAATGAGACAAGTGCCAGATATTTGCACCAATGACTCACCAACCTGGTGAACAACTACATTCAGTCTTATTGCCATGGCCGTTATGAAATGGGGAATGGACATCGTCGGCCCCTACCAACGGCACCAGGTAAAGCTAGATTTATCCTATTTAAGACTGGCTACTTCTCAAAATGAGTGGAAACGCAGGACTTTGAGAAGATAAGAGAAAAAGAATTCATCGACTTCATATGGGATCATATCATGTGTCGATTCGGGATGCCCCTTGAATGCATTGCACTCTTTTCCTTCGATCTGGTTTTATCCCGATAGGGTTTTTTCGGCAAGGTTTTTAACGAGGTAACATCCATATGCTACCTAAGAAAAACTCATCAAGTATTTGAGGCTCCTCTTCGGTCAACCTCAAATACTGGGGGGGCATCCCCCCGGGAGATCACCTCATCGAAGAAATTGAAATATGCCAAAGAGGGTCTCGACAGGAGAATGATATATTGGACCAAACGGTCGAATGAACCGTGTCCGCTTATAATAATCGAACCCTCGAGGGAAATAACATGCATACTTGTACCAAGTAATCGAAGGAGTATCTTTTATCATCAAAACGCTTTTGCGCTTCAAAGAAGTTTGCTATTTTCACAAGAAACGGCTCCAGGGCAAAAAACTTCTGAACACTCGGGGAGTGTCATCGGCAACCAGCTCATTGAGACACCAACCTCGATCTCGTAAACCCTCTATGAGGAAACATGTCATAAGCCCTCCATAAGGCAACATCTCGTAAGTCCTCTATGAGGCAACATCTCATAAGCCCTCCATGAGGCAACATCTCGTAAGCCCTCCATGAGGCAACATCTCGTAAGCCCTTCATGAGGCAATATCGAATATGTAAGACCTCGAAGAGGCATGCTCAAAAACATAAACCCTCCATGAGGCAACATTGAATTTGTAAGACCTTAAAAAGGCATAATCTCGATATTAAAGTCAAGGCTATATATTCGAACTTGTAAGACCCCTAAAAGGGCATACCCTCTGTGAGCATGTGATTTTTACTCGCCGTATCATCCTATAAAAATCCCAATAAATCAATTGAT
>ML360897.1:0-23549 GCA_005239505.1 Nicotiana paniculata | reverse complement strand
ATTAATGCGCATAAAATTTAAGGTATATCACATGTTAAACTATGCAATTTAGTCTCGCATCACCCTTCATGTGGTGGTGTTTTCATTTCACTCTACCGTTGTCATCTGCATCTTGTTGGGGATTGGACTTCCCTTTCTTAATTTGTTCTTGTCTCTCTGTCACCTTTATAGTCACTTGGACGAATGAGTATAAAACTTCTATGTAGTCGTCGTCAACTTTATTGTTGCTCATTTAATATATTCCTGGGATGTAGGTTGGGAAAGGGTAAGCTACTACCAATCGTATTACGAATGACAATATTAACAGCCACTTATCCCGGGGAGATGCTGGTCTAATTGGTGTAAGTAATTCACTCGTTGCATTGAGGAAAAGTATTGCTGCTTGCATTGAATATGACCGGAAAGACAGGTTACAATAGTCTTAATGGGTAAAAAAAATTCAATATTATAAAGGTAGTAATTTAGATAATTGACAACCATTATTCTGCATTGAGGAGAAGTTTTTCTGCTCTCACTCAATCTGAATGGGAAGGTATATTACAACAAGCTAACAGTGATGTAAAAAAGGGAAAATTTCTATCTTGCAATACATTATCCCATTAGGGATTCTTACTTTTGTCAAGGACTAGTAAATAACTAGTATTTTGCAATACATAATTCCATCAGGAATTAAGGGTGATTATGTTATCTCCATATTATTCCTGCTTTATTCTTCCAGTTGCCACTAGTGTTTTAGGGACTACTGGAAGATTCATTGCACATATCTGAAGGTGTATAGTTGATGTATGATAATTGTACTTTATCATGAACCTCTTTTCTCAAAAGCAAGTAGTGATCTGCCAGCTTCTCATGGTGGCTAATAGATGGTGCCATCTGTAGGTTTCTTGTGAAATTTGCATCTAGGATTTGAGATCAAGCTTCGTAGCTGCTAGTTATCGGCACAAAGGATAATTGAGTTCTTTTTACTTTGCAGGCATCTCTATTAAATAGATTGGAAGTCTTCACGCAACACACAACGAGCTCCTATGTTGCCACTTCCATTCACAAGGGAAGTTGTTGGCTGCTGCTGGACATGAGGTTTGTCATATTAACTTTCTACAGGATTCTTGTTGGTCAAATGGAGATCTTACCTCAATTTCTCCTGTTAACGAACTTGTACTGTGATCTATGTTTAGGTTGTGATTTGGGACTTGGAAAATAATGATGTTAACACTGGAAAAGGTCATGCTCGTCTCGTTACAGATATCCGTTTCACACCAGATTCAACGGTGTTTGCAACATCTTCTTTGACAGAATAGTGATGATATGGGATGCATCCAAGGTACTACCTCTATTTTCCATAATAAATTTCATTTGAGTCAAAATCTGAGGAACTACGGTGTTGCTAAAACATCTTATTGTCACGACCCAAAATCCATAAGGTCGTGATGGCGCCAGACATCATTGTCAGGCAAGTCAATCATTAATTAATTGAAATAATTTCCTGTTTTAGCATTTATGAAAAACATTACCTTTCACTTTATTACATAGTAACTACATAAAATCCGTTAAGTAAATACAATGGTTTAAATAGTCCTAGTTTAGCAAATATATCCCAACACATCCCAGATCCGGTGTCACAAGTACATGAGCAATTTCTAAGAATTTTAAATTTGTACAAAGCTTGTCCGAAACACAATTGGACAAGAAAAATTAAAATAATGTAATACAGTATGAGGGAGACTCCGTCAGTTGCGGATCGCCTCCGAATGATGCAGCTCGCCTAAGTCTCCAATTCTGCCACATCGCTATGAAGGTACATGTGCAATAAAATGCACAGCAAGTGTAGCATGAGTACAAAAACAACGTGTATTCAGTGAATCGCCTGCCTAACCTCAGAGAGGTAGTGACGAGAGGTCAAATTAGACACTTGCTAAAGGTCAATTTATTATATTCAAGTGTGACGCGAAACATGATTATCATAGGCAATTTATTAAAATCGGAATAAATAATATCAACTCGTTCCACATTTAACATTTTAAATCTTCATCATATTAATATCAATTAACCAACATGGGTGATTGATCAAATAACAAATAATCAACCGGAAGGAACAACTTCTTCCAAAAATCTTTAATAACTTTAAATCTCTGTCATTTCAGTTGACAACTTAAAATTTCAGGCCAATAATCAGGCAAAATCACAGCAAATACGCAGTAAATATCATGCGCAAGCAATGCTGAGGGTCGAACGGCGCAGACCGACAATAATAAATTGTGCACTGTCGAGGGTCGAACGTTCGCGAATCGATCATGCGACGCGGTTATACATAAGAATAATAGGGCTAGCCTGCTCGCGAATCATACATGCGATTCAGGTGCTCATATGTACACATATTCACATAACAAATACGCATTTTTATCAAGAAAGTAGTTTTCTCAGGAAAGTGGTAAAATTCTTCTTAAAGGAACATGAAATATAGCTTTTGGATCTTTGTTTTGAAACTCATTTGCCAAGTTTAATGATATTCCATAATATAACCCTATCAGGTATACAATTATCCACGGAGGAATCAATTCTCTTTTTAGATAATTATGAAAAGCACATTGTAGTCTTCTTAGGGTATAATTTACCAATTCAATAGCATTAATAGTTTAATATTATGGGCAGGATCACATGTACAACACGTAAGGCATGCTAACGGGTCCTAGACTACCAGGACATGGCATAATAGTAGCTACGCACGGACTCCCGTCACATAAAGCGTATGTATCCCCCGAAGATAATAGCACATACTTAATTAATTCACCTAGGGGGACAATTCTCCCCACAAAGTTAGAAAAGAGACTTACCTCGCTCCGAAATTGCATAACTGGCCTCCAAGCCCTTTCGATGACTCAATTCATTGCACAACGCTCTGAAAATATCCAAACAACGACAAACCAATGAAAATATACTCTAATATTTGTAATAAATCCAAATCATAAAATTTCCCAACTCCGCTCAGTGAAATGACCAAAATGCCCTCGGGCCCACATGCCCGGAATCCAAAATTTCTCGAAGATAAATTCTACCCATAGCTTACTAGTTCAAATATACGATTTACACTAAATTCCATGCTCAAATTCGTGGCCAGAAATCCAAATTATCATTTCTAGGTTTTCTTCAACATTTTCCAAATTTTTCCACAATTTTCATGTATAATTCCATGAAATAACCTTGTATTAACTTAGAAACATGAAGGAATTACTTACCTTGTGATCCCTGACGAAAACCCTCTCTCGAAGCTCCTCCAAAATCGTCCACACCAAGTGAAAAATGAAGAAATGGCCAACAAATCTCGATTTTTAAAACATTCTACCCAGGCCATTTTTCGCACGTGCGATCCAACTCTCACACCTGCGATTCCGCAGGTGCGACCAAACCTCTGCAACTGCAGCTTTCCTCAGCTCAATCCAACTTCGCACCATCGCCCCATAGCCCGCATCTGCAACTCCGCATGTGCGGAAATATCATCGCACCTGCGCTCCCAGCCGGACCATCACTTCTTCGCACCTGATAGCCGCACTTGCCGCTCCGCACCTGCGGCCAAAGCCTCGCAGGTGCTGTCACACAAGATGACAGCATATTCCAGCCTTCTTCAAACTCTCAACTTGATCCGTTAACCACCTGTAATCCACCCGAGGCCCCCGGGACCCCGTCCAATTATACCAATGTAACGACCCGACCGGTCGTTTTGAGATCCAGCGCATTGTTCAGCAGTTGGGACTCATGAACAGCTTCATTTCGTGTATTGTGACTTGTGTGTATGGTCAGAGTTCAAATCAGGAGGTTCGGAGTTAAACTGAAAGGAAAATTGTCATTTCAGAAGCCTTAAGTTGAAGAAATTGAGTAAGACTGGAATTTTGAGTAAACGACCTCGGAATCAGGATCCGAAGGTTCCAGCAGGTTCGTATGGTGATTTCAGACTTGGGCGTATGTCCGGATCGAGATTTGGATAACCCGAGAGCGTTTTGGTGTATATTGTGGAAGTCAGCATTTTTGAAGAAATTTCCTAAGTTTGGCTTGAAGCGCATTTCAATGATATTATGTCCTTTTGGGATTCTGAGTCTGGGAATAGCTTTGTATGGTGATTCTGGAGTTGGGAGCGCGATCGGAAGTGAATTCGGATGTCCGGAGGTCATTTTGACGTCATTTGGCTAAAGATAGAAATTTGAAGATTTTTGAGAAGTTTGATCGAGAGTTTGACTTTTTGATATCGGGATCGGATTCCAATTCCAAAAGTTGGAGCAGGTCCGCAATGTCGAATATTACTTGTGTGCAAAATTTGGGGTCAATCGGACGTGATTTGATAGGTTTCGGCATCGGATGTAGAAGTTTGAAATTTCAAAGTTCATAGAGCTTGAATTGGGGTGTGATTCATGATTTCGACGTTGTTTGATGTGATTTGAAGACCCGAGCGAGTTCGTATCATGTTTTGGGACATGTTGGTATAATTGGTTAAGGTACCGAGGGCCTCGGGTGGATTTCGGATGGTTAACGGAATGAATTTCGGACAAGAAAAAGAAGGAAAATTGCAGAAATTTCTGCTGCTTTTTTTTTGGACAGCAAACTGTGCGATGAAGAGCTAACTTTGGAAGTGTATATATAAGAATATATAAGTAATATGAAAGTTTTCAAAACATTAAAGTTGTTTATCGTGAGGTCTAGTTTCCATAACATTAAACCATTTGTCATTTGGAGTTTTGTGCATAAAGTTATGATCGATTGAATGAAGGCTGGTAAAGCTGTTTTTGCATTTTCCCCAGAAATTTCTGATGCGAGGAGCCTACTTTGGAAGCTTATATCTCAAAATATATAAGAAATCTGAAACTTTGGCAAACATAAAAGTTGTAGCCCTTGCAATCTAGTTTTCATAAAGTTAAATCATTCATCATTTGGACATGTATACGGAAATGTATGATCGACTAAACAGGGGCTGATAAAGCTGTTTCTAGTGGATTTTTAGGGACGACTTTTAGCGACGAAATTGGACTTTTAGTTACAGCTTGGCAGAAAGTTAAGGACCAAAAATGCTCATTTCCTTCATTTCGTTTTGGATTTTGGGAGCACGGTTCTTGGGAGATTTTTGGGCGATTTTCACGGGAAAACATTGGGGTAAGTGTTCTTTATCCTATATTGATTATATTTCATTATTCCATACTCATCTACATCATGAATTTATTGAAGAAAAATCTGTTTTTTTAGCAAATCTTCCAAAAAATGAATATTTAAGATTTGAAAGTCAATCCGATGTCGAAATTCGATACTTTTTACATGGTTGAACTCGTATCGGAATGGGTGTCCGGAAAATATAACTTTTACCCGATTCCGAGACGTGGGCCGGAGGGGAATTTCGGTCATTTTTTACCAAATTTCGCGCCTTAGCTTTGAATTAAATAGTAGAATCAGTTGCTTGAGATGTTATTCACGATATGTTATTAATTTGAATAGATTTGGGCCATTTGGAGTCGGATACTCGTGGTAAAACTGTGGTTTCGGGTTGATTTTGAGCCGGTTCGAGGTAAGTGGCTTGTCTAACCTTGTGTGGGGGACCTTTCCCCTTAGGATGTGATATTTGGTAATTGAATGCCTTGTACGTGAGGTGACGAGCGCGTACTTGTGCTAATTGTTGAAAATCTGGTTTTACTTTAAATATTTAGACTGAGTTTCTTTCTTACCTGCTTTATTCTACTTGCAATTATAGCCTATGTTAGTTTAGAAAAGCATGCCTAGTTGACTTGAATTGCCTATTCGCTTAAGTTGCTTTAATTGTATTACGTGACGATATCCCAGGAGATCCCCCTGCATATTTACTTTGGGACTGCGGGTTCGATTCCCGATAAATCCCCCTGCACATATGATGGACTACGGGACGGTATCCCGGGAGATCTACTAGACAGTTGAGAAAAGGACTACAGGACGGTATCCTGGGGATCCTCATTGTTACCATTGTTATTGAGCTATACATATTCCGTGTTTACTCTGTTCTTTGTGTTTGTTATTGCCTGGTTCGACCGGTCTTATTTCACTGATGTACTTATTATTACTGCCTATTTTCATACTGTAAATTCCTATTATATTGATTAACCTCAGTAGGGCCCTGACCTTCCTCGTCACTACCCAACCGAGGTTAGGCTTGGCACTTACTGAGTACCGCTGTGGTGTACCCATGCCCCTTCTGCACATGTTTTTCATGTGCAGATCCAGGTACCTCCACCCAGGCGCACTATCCCCGAGGTTGAGAGACCTAGCAGAGACTTCGAGGTATATCTGCCACGTCCGAAGACCAGGAGTCTCTATCTTATTCCAGCTTTAGTGGAAAGTTTTTCCTTCCTTACAGTTGTTTAGACATTCTGGAGTTAGAGCCGTGTATTACATTTATGTTAGCCTGTGTTTCCCGTGAGTTTCGGGGTTTTGGGGTGATATTTAGACTTCCGCATTATTTTTGAGTTGTATATGCCGAGCGGCATTTATAACAGTCTTTCTTTTAGATTTGTTCAGTTTTTACTTAATTATTCCGCAAGTTATGTTGTTTTTCCGCATTGTTAGGCTTACCTAGTTATAGGACTAGGTGCCATCACGACATGTTCACGGAAGGCGAACTGGGGTCGTGACAACCAACTTGTTCCAAAACATAATGCATACTTTATCTAGGCCTCAAATCAAATCAAACAACATCGAAACCACGAATCGCACCCAAATCCCAACTTTATGAACTTAGAAATTTCTTACTTCTACATCCGATGCCGAAACCTATTAAATCACGTCCGATTGACCCCAAATTTTCCACACAAGTCATATTTAACATTACGGACCTGCTCCAACTTCTGGAATCACATTCCGACCCCGATATCAAAATTTCCACTTCTGGTCGGATTTCTCAAAAACCTTCAAATTTCTATCTTGAGCCAAATGACTTCAAAATGACCTACGGACATCCAAATTCACTTCCGATCGCGCTCCCAACTCCAGGATCACCATACGGAGCTATTCCCAGGCTCAGAATCCTAAACGGACATCCATCACACTGAAATGCCTTAGAGCCCAAATTTATGAAATTCTTCTAAAATGCTATCTTCCATAACATATGCCGAAACACTCTCGGGTTATCCAAAACCCGATCAGGACATACGCCCAAGTCCGAAATCATCATACGAATCTGCAGGAACCTTCAAATCCTGATTCGGGGGTCGTTTACTCAAAATTCCAATCTTAGTTGATTCTTCCAACTTAAGGCTTCCGAATTGAGAATTTTCTTTCCAAATCAACTCTAAACTTCCTGAAATTCAATTCCGACCACACCCACGGGTCATAATACCTGAAACGAAGCTGATCACGGCCTCATCCGTTGAACGACGCGCTAGAGCTCAAAACGACCGGTCGTGTCGTTACACTTATGCTGTTTTTACACCTACTAGTCAAACTTAGATAATTTTCTTATTATTCCTATGGCTATCAGGACGTTTATGATAATGATAACTGTTTAATCTCTTAAGTTGCTTCATTTTCTTCTGTCTATTACAACCATGATACCTTACCTATTTCACCATCTTGTCTTAATCCAGCCAAGCAACCCTTTCCAAAAACTTGTGGGGCATGTTGAGCATGTGATGTCAATAGATTATCATCCCACAAAGGTGGGTATTCTCAGTTCTTGTGATAGCAATGGCGAGATTAGACTATGGGATGTCAATGAGGGTGATTGCAAACTCATATTTAAGGTTGGTGTCTCCACTTTTTTTTGTAATGTTGATGAAGAGAGTGTCTCTACTTGACATAGGAAAGCCTCTTTCATTTGATATTTACCTGCTTTTCTGTTTCCATTTCAAATTTTGCTTATCTACCTATTCTATGTCATTGTTGAATCTGTTTTCCTTATGAATACCTGCATTTAACATGTGGGAAAAGCCGATCCCAACTAGCTTGGGATTGAGTTGTAGTAATATTTGTTGTTGTTTCAAGGAATTTCAAGGTTTTCATGATCAGTAGGTCGTCACCATGTGAATACACATTCAAATAGGTCAGTTAGGATATAAATGGGATGAGTTTCATAGTATTATATGACGGATATAGGTGTCACACCTCTTTTATGCCCATGCAACCCTATTACGAAGTTGAGTTAGAAGAGTTTTTCAAATTAAAGTGATGTTTTGAAAAGGGATTATTTATGATTTAGAGTCGCCACTTGGAATTGAGTTTTGGTGTTCCAAGTCACCTTTTATTGAATCCCTTATCAAAAGGAAGATTTGACTCCTAATTCATGGTCTACGAAAAACAGAAGACTGGGTAAGAAATTTTATTGACCGAGAGGAAGGTGTAAGGCACCCCTCGAGTACCGTGGTTCTTTCACGGTCGCTTTATTGACTGATGTAAGGCTTATATCAATTTATTTTTATCTATTCTTGTATTATATTGATTATGGCTTATTTATTGCCGCTTAATTAGTTATTATATTTTTATTAATTGTATTCACCAAGATGCGGTACGCACACAAGGCATTTCTTTGAAATTAAATGTTAAACCAAGGTACGGAATGTGCACATGGTTAAAACATAATTATTTTAAATTTAAAGGCATCGAGATGCGGGAATGTGCACATGACATTTATTACTTGAACATAACAATTCAAGGTTCGGGTATGAACACATGGGCTAATAGTGTATTTAAAATATTTAATTATTTTGTCTCTTTTAGATTCGAGATATATATTTGTATGTTTATTAAGATTGTTTTGCCAAAGTTGTACGAAAGCATACGTTGGTTTTTAATTTGAGAATCATATTTATGTCACGTGAACGTGTACACAATCATGATAATAGATTAGAACACGCCTAAAGCATTCTAACTGGATCAGTTTTATGGAGACATACTCATTAAAGAGAAATAGGCTAGCTTGTTACTTCATTAGTTTGGGCCTTGGCAAGATCAAATTATTTCACCCAAATTTAATTTTTCAAAAATAACAACAAAAAATAAAAAAAAAATAACACTCACCCCATGGACGAGACAATTAAATAGCCAAACTTCATTCTCAAAAGATATTGTATGTCCCATTAACAAATTTAAATGAGCTCATAGATGTCAATTGACCGACATGGATTCATTTTTAAATTCAAAACATAGTTCAAATTGTTTTATCTCAAATTCAACGATACAAAACATATCCTTCCTACTACACACAACTACACATTCATAAAACAAGAATATACGTCTACTACATAAAAATGCATGAACGGCTTTACTGGAAATTATGTCATAAGCACATCAAACAAGAACTTATGAATTAGTAGTTAATTAGTAATATTCCTAACAAGACAATTGAGCTAATCTCCATTAAACAAATAAAGACAGCATTTTCATTTAGAGATATAGAGTAAACAGAGAACCTCTCCAAATATTATTCAAACATAAACAAAAGCAAGATCTGAAAATCAAAAGATAAAATAAAATAGATAGAGCTAGAATGAGACCTTTAACTTCCAATATATTGATGAACCTCCAACTGGCACATAAAGAAGGCGCCGACTAAAACTCGAACGCTAGCACAACCACTAATCTAAAAACTCGAACGCTAGCACAACCACTAATCTAAACTTGAAAAGCGGACCAGACCACGGTACGGACAAACTTAGCTTGACCTCACCGAAACTCGATTTTTGGATTGACTAACGGCTGCTTCAAAGATTTTTGTTTTGGGGGTTGTATTGGACTGGTTTTATGGGCAAAAAGGGGCTGGTTTCAAGTGTATTTTACAGTGATTTTGGGACTGTTTTCTCGGCAAAAATGACAGCAATTTTAGCTGATGTTCTCGCTCATTTCGGGACTATTTTGTTGGTGTTTTAAAGGGATTTTTTCCAGCGTTTTTTGGGGGCTGGTTTGGGGTGAGAAACGAAGGTGTTTTCATTGGAAAAATTGGAGAAGTTGCGACTTGTTTTCTCAGAGAAAACGAAGGCTGAATCACCTTTTTTTTTGTTTCTTTCTCTTTTCACGTTCTTTTCCTCTTTTCCTCTCTTTTTTTTTCTTTGTTCTCAAAATCTTTTGTTTCTTCTTCGTTCCCTCCTTTTGTGTTAGCTGCCCCAGATCCCTTGATTTATTTTTTTCTCCTCTTATTTATAATGAGGATAAAAATTAGTTATCTACTCTTGTGCAAAAGAGTTACAAGTGGGGATGTGGGATTGTGAGTGGGGGAAATGGGAAAGTGGGGAATAGGACATGGGGAGTATGGGAAAAAGATGAGAAACGTGACTTTTTTTTCTTGTTGCAAACTTTATCCATTTTTACTTAAGTTACTTCATTTTGTTTTCTTCCTTTTTTCTTTTGTATTTTTTTTTATATATATTAAATTATGAAGATTAACAACTAGGTCTTACAATATAGGAAACTATATATTTACATGTACTTTAAAAGATACTAAGAAAGATTCTTTATCTTACTTATTAAAATTTTAATTAAAAGAAACCATATAATAAAAAATATTCTTTATAAATAGAAATAAAACATGTATTCTACGAATGTTAATATATATTTTGTAGTTTTTAATTTTCTTAAATAAACTCTACTAAAAGTAAGATAAAAGTTTTAAAATATACGATAAGACCTAAAAGAAATATTTACACTAAAATAGTATGGAATTCGGTATGGTCAAGAATTAGTTGTTCACAGCATGCCCCTCTTTGCTTGGAAACATGAAGAGTTTTCAGGCAAAGAAAAATAAACAAGGTGGCTGATTTTTTACCTCGACATTATTTAAAAAGAAAAAAAAGATAAAGAAAAAGATGTGATCGAGCCTTGGTTTTAGGCAGCCTACATATCCCGGGTTATAAGGGAATCAAGTCACGTGTAGTTCGAGAAGAGAGATAAGTATGCTGGAGAGTCGAGCGAAGTTCCGTCGAGGTTCCGATCCGCGATTCCTACTATTACATCAAAATGAAAAGAAAATTACATACTCTTGAAATCTAAGAGTTACAAAATTCCTAACTAAATGTCATCTGGGGTCTTGTCTTGATTCTTGACTTGCTTCCTTCATTGACTTTAGACTGAAACTTGATTCTCTCGATGTAACAGGCTATGAAATATTCTCACAGGCCTACTTCTTGATCAGGTGATAAGAAGATGGATCTTGAGACCCCGTATCTCCGCATGCATTATGTCTAAGCTGGTTGCGGCTGGTATTGAGATCAAACGTTCCACTTTCTTTGGAAAGATATGGAATCCTAATTTTTTACACATTCAAACTGTGCTTTGCAGAAAAACCTACAAGCCATCACAAACAAACAATACAAAGAAAAATTTTCTGCCCCAGTTTGCGCTAGGAAATTTTTGTGAGTTATTAAAAATACCCTAAACTATTTTAGCTATCGCAAAATGAAGAACTCAAAGAGAAATGGGCTCCTTTTTTATAATAGGGGATGTTTTACCCTATGCTAACATGATGGAAGGCAACCAGGGGATATAGTACCCTTTGTTAGCAATAAGATGAGGCTCGTGGCACTCTAAGATGCTACTAGGGAATGTCATACCCTATGTTGGCAAAAAGTAATGCAGCCAGGAGATGTAGTACCCTGTGTTGGAAATAAAATAAGGCTCGTGGCACTCTGAGGTGCTACTAGAGAATGTCGTACTCTATGTAGACAAAAATAATGCGGTCAGGGAATGCAGTACCCTGTGTTGGTGATAAGATGAGGCTCGTGGCACTCTGGGAAGCTACTAGGGAATGTCGTACCCTATGTTGCACAAAATGAGGTTTGTGGTGCTCAGAAATGCTATTAGGGAATGTCATACCCTATGTTGGCCACAAGTAATGCAACTGGGGGATGTAGTACCCTGTGTTGGCAATAAGATAAGCCTCGTGGCACTCTAAGATGCTACTAGGGAATGTTGTACCCTATGTTGGCAAAATGTGACGCCGCCAGGAGATGTAGTACCATGTGTTAGCAATAAGATGAGGCTCGTGGCACTCTGAGATGCTACTAGGGAAAGTCGTACCCTATGTTGGCAAAATGTGATACCGCCAGGAGATGTAGTACCCTGTATTGGAAATAAGATGAGGCTCATGGCAATCTAAGATGCTACTAGAGAATGTCGTACCCTATGTTAGCAATGAGAAATGCAACCAAGGGATGTAGTACCCTGTGTTGGTAATAAAATAAGGCTTACATCGTTCTGAGATGCTACTAGGGAATGTCGTATCCTATGTTGGAAATAAGACGAGGCTCGTGGCGCTCTAAGATGCTACTAGGGAATGTAGTACCCTATGTTGGCAGAAAGTAATGCAGCTAAGGGATGTAGTACCCTGTGGTGAAGCTAGGGTATTCCCTATAATGAAACTAAAAATAGCATGATTACATGTATATTATAAGGAAATCAAGGATTTGAGAACTTCACTTGTTGATGTTCGTCCTTCCGTGAGCTGTTTCCTAAAATTGTTCTGTTCCTGTTCTGAACAAAGAAAGATTTATTAGTTTTAAAATGGTGGTCATTTTGTGGCCTTGATCTCTTGAGCGACTTGACCTAGTGTCCATTGCACTTGTTAGAACAGCTGGCTCTGTCAATGGTCGTACGAATTACTAGGAGACTCTGTCCTTACTTTCTAGAGATATTCTTTCTCAACATCAAAACCTGCCTATTTTGCGCCTATCCCCATTTGTGTTTGTGGTGCAATCAACCTTTCTCCCAGAACAACTTTTAACTGAGTAACTTTTTTTCACCCTTGACACATTGTTCAGTCCTTCAAGCCTTTTGCTCGTCAGGGAAAATCAAAGATGGATTTATGCCTTTGCCCATGTTGTTCATGCCCAGAAAGTTTTGCTTCATATAACACGGAAACTGTAACCAATTTTGCGGCCTTTTCTTTTCTTTTCTTTGACAAAATTAGACTGAAAGGGACTCAAAAATAATAGTACGAAAGAAAACAAGAAGGTGAACTAATAGGTATTACAACTTAATCAAGAAGTGTACCTTTTAGAGAAGAAAAATAAATAAATAAATAAATAAATAAATAAAGACTTATCTGGAGGGATATGCTGACTTCAATGAACATGACATGCACTTTGGACTGGATGCCCGATCCGTCTGAACCGTCTAATTCTCAAAATCTCTTGTAAACTTTACGTTGAAACTGATTTCCTTGTCTTAACCATGCTTGTGTCAGGATATAAGAAGCTTTAAATCGATCAACAATGCCCTTTGTGGGTTTTCACCAATTGACCTCTCTCATTTGCCTTTCTCTCACCTCACCATTACCTTATAGTGCCCGTGAAGGTTTTCACCAATAAGACTCTCTCATTTATTTTTCTGTCTTTACAATGGCTGAGGCATCACCCGTAGTATACTGACTTAGCATTCTCAAAAGTTGATCAGAAGGTCTTAGCAGGAAAAGGTAAAAAGATCTATTCAACTGAATTACAACTTTTGGAACCATTTTGATGGAACAACCATCAAAAATAAAATAAAATCATGCCCCAGTTTCTTTGAATACTGGGAATGTGGATTTTTGTTTTGGTGTGACCGAACCCCAGAGTGAGGCTGTCTACGTATCCTTTCGGAATCAGGTCGGACGTAGTTCAACTAACATGAACTTGTTTTGATGATTTTTTTTTTAATCTGATTTTTTTTTTGATTTTTTTTTAAAGCACATTGGTTCCAAATGAGGGGAAAATAAAGAAATATAAACAATGCTTCAAATGGCTAACTAGGGTTGACCAGTGTTTGGGTAGCGAGAATGATAGCCTTTCGTCATCCCAATCTGAGAATGCTAAGTATAAAAATGCCTCAACAGAGGCATGTCAGACATAGTATCTCTTGACCGCATCTGCATTGACAGATATGTCAGTCATCTTTCCTTCAATATCTGCCAAGTGTAGAGCTCCTTTTGACAATACTTTCTTGACGAGGTAAGGATCTTGCCAATTCGGGGCGAACTTTCCTTTTGCTTCTTCCTAGTGCGGAAAGATACGTTTCAAAACAAGTTGTCCTACCTCAAATTGTCTTGGGCACACTTTTTTATTGTAAGCACGTGCCATTCTTTGTTGGTATAACTGACCAAAACAAACTGCCGCCGAACGCTTTTCATCAATTAAATTCAACTGTTCCAATCGGGACTTAACCCATTCAGTGTCTTCAATTCNTCAAACTGTCTTGGGCGCACTTTCTTATTGTAAGCGCGTGCCATTCTTTGTTGGTATAACTGACCAAAACAAACTGCTGCCAAACGCTTTTCATCAATTAAACTTAACTGTTCCAGTCGGGACTTGACCCATTCAGTGTCCTCAATTCCTGCTTCAACAATGATTCGAAGAGAGGGAATCTCAACTTCCGCAGGTATGACCGCTTCAGTTCCATAAATCAATAAGTAAGGCGTTGCGCCAACTGATGTACGGACAGTTGTTCGGTATCCCAAAAGAGCAAAAGTCAGTTTCTCGTGCCATTGTCTAGACCCTTGGACCATCTTCCTAAGAATCTTCTTGATGTTCTTGTTTGCAGCTTCAACAGCTCCATTAGCTTTGGGCCGGTAAGGAGTAGAATTGCGATGCTCCATTTTAAATTGTTCGCATACCTCCTTCATCAGATGACTATTCAAATTAGCAGCATTATCTGTAATAATGGTTTTTGGAATACCGAAACGACAGATGATGTTGGAGTGAACAAAGTTTACTACTGCTTTCTTGGTAACCGCTTTCAATGTAATAGCTTCCACCCATTTGGTGAAGTAATCAATTGCAACCAAGATGAATCTGTGCCCATTTGAAGCTTTTGGCTCGATTGGGCCGATGACGTCCATTCCCCAAGCAACAAAAGTCCAAGGAGCCAACATAGGATATAATTCTGAAGGAGGCAAGTGAATCAAATCACTGTGAATCTGACACTGGTAGCACTTGCGAACAAAACGAAAGCAATCTCGCTCCATAGTAAGCCAATAATATCCTGCTCGAAGGATTTTCTTTGCTAGAACATACCCATTCATGTGCGGACCACAAACTCCCGAATGCACCTCATTCATAATGATTTCAGCTTCTTTGGCATCCACACATCTCAACAAATTCAAATCCGGAGTTCTTTTGTATAGGATTTCCCCACTCAAAAAGAAACCATTAGAGAGTCGCCTAATAGTTCTCTTTTGATCCCTATTAGCGTGTTCCGGATATTCTCTTGTTTTCATATACTGTTTAATATCACGGTACCATGGTTCACCATCTGGTTCTACCTCAATTGTATTGCAATAACCATGTTGATTCCGAATTTGAATTTCCAATGGGTCAATGTGAGTATTACCCGAATATGGAAGCATTGAGGCCAGGGTGGCCAAGGCATCAGCTAATTCATTGTGAAACCTGGGAATGTACCTGAACTTGATGTAATTGAACCTTTTGCTAAGATATATCACACATTGTCTATATGGAATGAGCTTGATATCTCGAGTCTACCAATCACCTTGAGCCTGCCGAATAAGCAAATCTGAATCTTCAATCACCAACAGTTCATGCACATTTATATTTATTGCCATGTTCAGACCCATGATGAAAGCTTTATATTCTGTCGTGTTGTTTGTACAGAGGAAACGAAGTCTCGTCGTGGCAGGGTAATGTTGCCCCGTAGGTGATACAAGAATTTCCCCAATCCCTACGCCTTTGATGTTGACCGGCCCATCAAAGTATAGTTTCCAAACTTGACTGCCATCTGGGGCTGCTTCTTCAACTAAATTAACCTCTTCATCNCCTTCATGGCAGTACGAGTGACATAAACAATATCAAACTCTGTGAGCAGGATTTGCCATTTTGCCAATCTGCCTGTTGGCATCGGCTTCTGAAAGATGTACTTCAGGGATCCATTCGGGATATGAGGTAAGTTGTATAGTCCAAGAGATAATTCCTAAGATTCTGGGCGACCCAAGTTAAGGTGCAACATGTCCTTTCCAAAAGAGTTTATTTGGCCTCATAAGTGGTGAACTTTTTCCTCAAATAATAGGTTGCCTGTTCCTTTTTGCATGTGGCTTCATGTTGACCTAGAACACAACCAAAAGAACTATCCATTACTGATAGATATAAAAACAGAGGCCTACCAGGTTCCGGGACCAAAACAGGGGGATTTGACAAATATTCTTTGATCTTATCAAAAGATTCTTGGCACTCATCTGTCCACTTGATAGCAGCGTTCTTTTTTAACAACTTAAAAATAGGCTCACATGTGGTTGTAATCCGCGCGATGAATCTACTGATGTAGTTCAACCTCCCGAGTAAACTCACGACTTCTGTTTCATTCTTTGGGGCAGGAAGCTCTCGAATGGTCTTTATCTTTGATGGATCTAACCCAATGCCTCTTTGACTAACTATAAAACCCAAAAGCTTCCCAGAAGGAACTCCAAATGCACATTTGGCCGGATTGAGTTTGAGATTGTACCTTCGCAGCCTTTCAAAGAACTTTTTCAAGTCTTGCACGTGGTCATCTTGTGTTCTGGACTTAATGATCACATCATCAACGTACACTTAAATCTCTTTGTGCATCATGTCATGGAATATGGTAGTCATGGCCCTCATGTAAGTTGCCCTGCATTTTTCAAACCGAATGTCATGACTCTATAACAATATGTTCCCCATGGAGTTGTGAAGGCGATCTTTTCTGCATCTTCCTCATCCATCAGAATTTGGTAATATCCGGCATAACAATCCACAAGAGACNTTGCATTTAGTTGCTTCGTGATTTCTTCTTTAATCTTATCACTCATGTCTGTCTTAAACTTCCTTTGTTTTTTCTAGATTGGTGGAAAATTAGGATATGTGAGAAGCTTATGAACCACTAAATCAGCACTCAAACCCGGCATGTCATCGTACGACCAAGCAAATACATCTCTACACTCGAACAAAACTTGAATTATGGCATTTTTTTTCTTTTGTTCAGTATGAATGCTTATTTTTGTTTATCTAGTTTCTTCAGGACTTCCGAGGTTAATTGCCTCAGTTTCATTTAAGTTAGGCTTAGGCTTATTCTCAAATTGATCCAATTCCCTTTTTATTTCCTTTAAAGCCTCATCTTCATCATACTCAACTTCTTGATTCATTATTTCGAGATTAGACAGCTTTTTAAGACCTAGGCATGAATTCCGCGTGCATGTCATGTTTTTAAAGCCAGCATTAACAGAACTGAAAATGATAAGAAATTAAACAAAAATTAGGGGAAAGAAAAGAAAAAATTTTACTATGAAACTGGAACTTCATTTCATTGAATTTGAAAAGATAGAAGGATTAACATCAAAGCAAAGCAATTAAAATAAAATATCTGAATTACAACCCTTAAAATAATCCAGATACAGAAAAATAAGCAAAACAAACTACCACGACTCCTTCCTGATGGGAAGAGGAGTTGCTTCCCATTTGTTGAGCGAGGTATCTGGACCAATTAGTTGAACACTTGCATGGCTAGGGCTCTCACCAACTTGAACCATATTGCTCTCATAGAAAATCTCCTTAAGACCCTGGCAAACTTCATCAATGTCATTCTGAGTAGAAGGATTTTGGGCTTCTTCAAATTGCGGCTTGACAAAAGAGTAGGCAATGTGAGGGATTGGTTTGGACAAATTCCAACCATTCTTTTTGCGGGCCTTGGCTCTGTCTATGTCAGCCGACGTTGGTTTAAAACCCAAACCAAAGGTATCTTTCTTCAAAAATGGAGCATTAGGGTTCAGAATTCCCTGCAGAGAGGATCCTAATCCTTTTCCTGGTTCATAATCGTTCCTTAACATCAGCGACGCTACCATCATAGATGTGGCTGACAGACGGGGATGCTTAATTGGTTTTCCTTCTTCCACTTGGTCCACTTCAATCACCTCCAATGCTTGATATATGAGGGATTCACATCCTTCCTTGGCCTCGATACATGTAATGGATGGTTCATTATAGACGGATGAGTCGTCCTCCCCATGAACAACAATTTCTTGCCTGTCATACTCGAACTTGACCATTTGATGTAGGGTGGATGGTACAGCTCTGGCCATATGGATCCACGGCCTTCCTAGAAGAAAATTATAGGAAGTTTTCATATCCAACACTTGAAATACAATGTTAAATCAACCGGGACAATTGTCATGGTGAGTTCGATATCCCTAATATTGTCTCTTCTTGAACCATCAAAAGCTCTGATGCTGATACTACTAGTTGGAATTCTGTTAGTGTCAAAGTTCAGTTGTTGTAGAGTAGAAAGAGGGCATACATCTACACTTGATCCTCCGTCAATCATGACTCCTTTTACGTAATACCCTTCATATTTGACCGTAAGATGCAAAGCTTTATTGTGCCCAGCCCCTTCCTCAGGCAAATCATCATCGCTAAAAGAAATCTTATTCACTTCAAAGAATCTTTCAGCCATTTTTTCTAGTTGATTCACCATTGTCTTTTCTGAGACATATGCCTCGTTCAAAGTTTTGATCAACACACGGCGATGTTCTTCTAAGTGCAAAAGCAGAGATAACAAATATATCTGAGTAGGGATTTTCCTTAGTTGGTCAATGAATGAGTAGTCTTGCATTTTCATATTCTTAAGGAATTCCTCCACTTCTTTTTCTGCAACGAGTTCTTTCACTGGCAAGTGACTTTCCCTGGCTTGCTTAGCTTTTCTCAATTCCTCTGGCGAGTAGCACCTTCCAGAGCGGGTCAAGCCCCCCATTTCATACACTTCTTCAACTATCTCTTTTCCTTTGTATGTCATGACAGTCTTGTTATAGTTCCAGGGAATAGCCTTTGTGTTTATCACTAGGAGCTGTGCCGCAGGTCGGATCACAACTGGCTCTGTTATATTTCTCAAACTATTATTTGGAACAAACTTTTGAATGCCCCCAGGGATGTAAAGTTTTGGCCCACCCCATTGAACCTCAACCTTTTTTGTGCTTCTAGGGACATAGAGAACCGTTTTTTCAGAACATAGGTTTGAACTAGAGCTTTCACCTTTCACAATCAACGGTGCCAATTGCGGCAGGCTTACTATCGCTTTTGGCTCTTGCCTTATGGTTCCAACAACCATCTCTGTCTTGCCAAACTACTTATAATCCCGATCATCACAAATTATCCCAATAAAATGTGTATTATCATGAGTTGGGAGCGGATTGTTTGTGATATTAGGAGTGTCCTCATTGTTTGTCACCACAATTGCCTTTGCTTCAATCAAATTTTCAATGGCTTTCTTTAATGTCCAACAATTTTCGGTACTATGACCCTGGGTGTTAGAGTGATACTCACATCTTGCATTTGAGTCAAAACCTTTTGAATTTGGATTCACATAACGCGGCATGACAGGTTCGATCGACTTCAATTTCATCAATTTTCAAAATAGGCTTGTATACGATTCTCCAGTTGGGGTGAACTCTTTCTTTGGCTCCTCCTCTCTCACATATCCTTGTCGGGGACGAGGATTATATGATGCCTGAAAATTTGGGCGAAGTTGACGGGAGCCTTGTGGGATCGGTGCCCGCCATTGCTGGTGATTGGGAGGCCTAGCATAAGCCTGAGCATTAAACACTGTGTATTGTTGTGAAGGAACTGAGTATCGGGGACCCTGAGGTTGATAGTAATGTTGAGGAGGATTGGATTGTCCTTGTTGGAACTGCACATAAGAAGGAATTACCTCTCTTTGAACTCCTCTGAACCCAGATGCCATCATGGATCCTTCCTCTTTCTTTTTCCGGTTTCCGAAACTGCCTGACCCGCTTTGAATTGCTTGCGTGGTCGCCTTAAGGGCTGCTTGACTCACAATTTTGCCTGATTTCATGCCATTCTCAACTATTTCACCAATCTTAATCGCCTCAGCGAAAGGTTTACCAATGGCGGCCAACATGTAGTGGAGGTAATCAGGATCCTGAGCTTGGAGAAAATAGTCAATCATTTCTGCCTCTTTCATCGGGGGTTTGACCCTAGCAGCTTGCTCTCTCCACTTGATTGCATATTCTCTGAAGCTTTCTGTTGATTTCTTCTTTATGTTGACGAGAGAGGAACGGTCTGGCACTATATCAATATTGTACTGAAACTGTTGAACAAAATCTTGAGCCATGTCGTTCCACACATGCCAGTGAGAGATGTCTTGATCTATGAACCATTCTGAAGCACTTCCAGTCAAACTTTCCCCAAAATAAGCAATGAGTAATTCTTCTTTTCCTCCTGCTTNAGTGAAAGTAGGGACAATGGGTACAGTATGTGGGTCATTTCTGAGGGGTGCGGTTGGAGGACGTAGAATGGAAGTACTGGGGATAGTGGGAAGGTTAATGCTTGGACTGAATCCAGGTTGGTACAATGGGTTACTTGTTAGGGAGATGGGCACTTGATTTGCAACTGACACATTACGAAGATTATCTGAAGTCCCTATGGATAGTGGAGGCGGTGCCTGTCCATTCGCCCAGGCTTGGTACATCTCTGCCAATTGTTGCTTCAACACTCTTACTTCTTCAACCAATCCCGAACTTTATTCGACCAATTGTCCATGGATATCATCATTATCTGACTCGTTCTCACTGTTGTTTTCCATGCTACTTTTCCCTTTTGATCTCGTGTTGTAAAGGTGAGTTTCCAGTTTAAACCACAAACCAACCACCTCCGTTTAACTATATCTTTTGAGATGACAAACAAGAAACGTGTTAGAGTTAGGCATTTTGCAGATATTAATCACACATTATATGTCATGCACCTAATACCATTTTCATTTCTAGAATGAGTTTGACAGGCTTCATGCTTCATCCCGGCTTATCGGTTTATTGGTTTATTTTCATCTTGAAATTTAGCGTTCCCTTTTCTTTCTCTCTCTTATTTATTTATTTATTTTTATTTTTTTATTCCAAAAGTCCTCTTTTTTTTTAGATTAATTATGGTTATGATCGCATCCGATGGGGATTGCCTACGTATCAAAACGCCGCATGAATCAGACCATTACATAGTTCAGGAGGGAAATAACAATTTTGATGATTTTTTTTTTTTGTAAAAATAAAACAAACTAAATTATTTTTCAGTCAAATTTTTTTTATATATTCCATGAGAGAAAAGGAAATATATACAGACGGAGTCTAAAAACATGATTGGAATAAAACAAACTTTGATAAAAATAAAAGACTCCAAATATAAAATTAAAAACGCGACAAATAAATTTGAAACTAAGAACTAATAGACTGCACTAAAAATTCAATATTCAATGGTCTTCTTGCTTAAACTGATATCATCAATGATCTGCATCTCTTGGCCTCCACTTTCCCCCCAAAGTCTCGTACAAATTTTGAAACACCGCTGGCAACTGTGGGACTATGGCACGTGCATGTTGACAAACTTCCTCATTGCTTAGATGGCGATGATCATCATGAACATATGCTGCTTTCTCTGCCAATTGAAGTACCTGCTCTCTGGCTTGCCCCATATTCATGTGACAATTCTGCAACCACATCTGGGTAGTGTTGAGGGCGTGCCTCATCTGAGCCTCACGTCCCTCATATTCTTCAATGCGACGGTTTAACACACCTCTCTCAATCATCCACTGACGCCGCTCTGCCTCAAAATCTGTGTGCTGATAACCTCTCTTCTGCCTTTTTATTTCTTCCAATTGTGCATAAAGTTGACCCTTTGAGCGTATCTAGTGTGCCCTTTCTCTTTCAAACTGTTCTTTCTGCTGATCAAACTGTAGTTGTTGTTGGTGCGCATCCTCTTCGATGATACTCAAGTCCTCTTGCAACTTATTTTTGTTCTCCTCAACTCTTCTAACTAAACCAATCGTATTTGCCAGTTCTTCTTCTAAGCGGGCTGCCTTATTCTTAGCATGCTTTAAATATTTATCCATGATCCCTAAGGTATATTGATAATCTTTCTCAATACTTAAACAGATCTGAGCGACTCCGGCTTGTTGCTGAGCTTGTTGTTTGGCTATGGTCATCTGAGCGTGCTCCAATTCCTCTTTTAGTTTTTCTATAGTTCTTTGATCATTTCTCCTCCTGTTCGGCCCCTCAGGCCTATCTCTAAACGATGAAAGATCATGAAACCAAGTAATATACTCAGGGATCATCTCTCCACAATCTCGATCTTCTACCATCTCATTCAACTCCGAGACTTTACTTGCATACCATATTTTCATAATTTCTTCTTCGTCATGAGGTTGATCTTTACCAAAATCATAAAAGAACTTGCTCATATCTCGTACTGGCGGTACCTCTTGTAGTCGTGAAAACTGGCGCATCACCCGAAGTGGAGCATAGGGTTGAACACCATTCAATTCTATAAGTACCAAATAAGAAGATATGCAGACTCACAAATGACCTCTTTAGAGGAAAACCAATAGTAGTTCCAAGTGATTCGTTTGGCTGATAAAGTAAGAAGCAGCTTTTTCCAGGCATCAATCCCTTCTGGTAAGTCACATTTGTCAATTGTTTTCTGGTGATCATAAGTGCGATTGGGCCAGAGCTCACTAAAATTAGTGATAGTAGGATGACGATAAAAATGCTCCAAAAACCACATCTGTAACAAAATGTTGCAGCCATCAAAGTTTCGTGCGCCCAATTTACATCTAGTTAAAGCATGAAAAATGGAAGAAAGAATCATACGGACCAAAGTATAATCATCCCCTTTTGAGGTCAGAGCCTCAACTACACCTGCCAAGCGGATGTCAATGCGTCCTTCCCTTTCTGGAAAAACTACACGCCGCAAAAAAGCAATCATAAATGCAAACCTCCTGTGTATCTTCCATATTTCCTTGTCTTCCTTCGATTTTACTTTTCCCACATTCCTTTCAAAATTGCATTCTAGGCCGTACATGTGAAACCGAAATCCCAACTTAACCCACTTGCCTCCTAAACCTTCATACTCTCCATAATTTATGTTCAGGAGCTTCAGAAACTTACCCTCGTTCACATTTTTTGGTACAATGGGCCTTTGGCGGCGAAGATTGTTGC
Source organism: Nicotiana paniculata (assembly GCA_005239505.1). Taxonomy (NCBI): domain Eukaryota; kingdom Viridiplantae; phylum Streptophyta; class Magnoliopsida; order Solanales; family Solanaceae; genus Nicotiana; species Nicotiana paniculata. The sequence goes on along the minus strand of ML360897.1, from coordinate 628 downwards.
CCCACCCCTGGAAATGGGCGATTTCCTCCAAGGTCGGAGTCATTTCACAGTCAGTAAAATGGAACACATTGTTTTCAGGATCCCAGTGCGGAATCAAAGTTTCGATCACATCCCTCGTAGGCTTGATCTTCATCATGTGAACCAAATGTCCCAAATACTTCTTTATCCGGTTTCGCTCATATTCCTTAAAATATCTCTACCAATCTCACAACAATTGTGGTATCTGATCAACAATAAGAAAATTCGGTATTCCTTCTGACCTGGGCCTCTTTTCAGATTTACCTCTTTCCCCACTCATGGTGTACCTATTTATCCAGACACGGGATTAGTTTTTAATCAAATATATTATTGACATGAAAAATCTGATTTCTCAGCTTTTGACTCTATAAAAAATAAAAACAAAAACCAAATTGTGGGACTAAAACAAAATTTGTTAAATTAGTAAAATAATTATGAGAAAGAAAAGAAGGCTCAAAAATGACTATTTTTTTTTTTGTAAAAATAAGTGAACATAAAAAACTGGCATCTTTTGTTAAAATGGCCATTTTACATTTTCGAGGAAGGCTCAATTGTTTGATTATAGCATGAGTGGCTAAACACCCATTGTTCTGGGGTTGTGGTTTAGCCA
>ML360896.1:0-83463 GCA_005239505.1 Nicotiana paniculata | reverse complement strand
ATTAGTAAAACATCACCAAGTTATATTAAAAAGTCTTGAGAGAATTCATTGAGTAAAAGTTGCATATTTTGACGAATTAATTAATACGTAAATTCCCTGTGGGATTGACTCTGGACGTAAAACCCCGGATTATATTTACAACGCCCGCTTAGTCTTTTATTAGACATAGTTGAGCGTGATCATTCATCAAATCCATAAAGGCAACGGGGGCATTTGTCAACCCAAATGACATCACCAAGAACTCATAATGCCCATACCGAGTACGGAAGGCTGTCTTAGGGACATCAGACGCCCTAATCCTCAGCTTATGGTAACCAGATCTCAAGTCAATCTTGGAAAACACTGAAGCACCCTGAAGCTGGTCGAATAAATCATCAATCCTCGGCAAAGGATACTTATTCTTAATAGTAACCTTGTTCAACTGCTGGTAGTCAATACACATCCTCATCGAGCCATCCTTCTTATTGACAAACAACACTGGGGCGCCCCACGGAGAAACAATAGGCCTAATAAAGCCTTTATCCAACAAATCCTGCAACTGATCCTAAAACTCCTTCAACTCTGGCGGGGCCATACGATACGGCGGAGTAGAAATAGGCTGAGTTCCCGGAGCCAACTCAATGCAAAAGTCAATATCTCTGTCGGGTGGCATACCCGGCAGGTCAGCAGGGAATACCTCTGGGAACTCACGAACCACGGGCACAGATTCCATAGAAGGAACCTCAGCACTAGAATCACGAACATAGGCCAAATAGGCCAAGCAACCCTTCTCGACCATACGCCGAGCCTTCATATATGAAATAACTCTACCGGAAGAATGACTAGGAGTCCCTCTCCACTCCAAACGAGGTACTCCTGGCAAGGCCAAGGTCACTATCTTGGCATGACAGTCCAGAATAGCATGATAGGGAGATAACCAATCCATCCCCAAAATAACATTGAAGTCAAGCATATCAAGAAGAAAAAGATCAACATGAGTCTCCAGACCACCAATAACCACTAAGCATGAACGGTAGACTCGATCTACCACAATACAATCACCCACCGNACTGAAACCATACCTGTAATAACTGCATCAGAGGCCTCAGCCTCAGGCCTGGCAGGAATAGCATAGCACCGGGGCGGAGCCCCTCCAACCTGAACATCTCTGGGTCGACCTACTGCGGGATGACCTCTACCTCTCGTGGCCTGTCCTCCACCTCTATGAGTCTGACCTCCACCTTTGGCACCTCGACCTCCACCCCTAGCTGGCTGAGGGGGTGGGGGTGCACCTGGTGCAGAAATCATAGCACGGGAACCCGGATGCTGAGAAATACCAGAAGCTCGGGGGCAATACCTAGAAATGTGACCTGGATCACCACAAGAGTAACAAGCCCTCTGCTGCTGGCCCTGAAACTGTCCCTGTCGACCAGAATAACCACCCTGGAAGCTCTGAAGCGGCGATGCACTGATAGGAGCTGATGGTGCACTGCGGGATACCTGAAGCGCTGACTGGAATGGCCTAGGAGGATGACCTCTGCCAAAGGAATCTCTGCCTCCAGATGAGGCACCACTGAATCGACCAGAATGGCGAGGTCTCTTGCCAGACCCCTGACCACTGCCCTGCAATAAGACCATCTCAATACGCCTGGCCACATTACCCGCCTCCTGGAATGAAATATCAGTACCTGTCTCTCTGGCCATCTGGAGTCTAATAGGCTGAGCTAGACCCTCAATAAACCCCATCACCCTCTCACGATCAGTGGGGAGTATCATGATAGCATGTCGGGCCAAAGTAATGAACCTGGTCTCATACTGTGTAACAGTTATAGATCCTTGCTGGAGGCGCTCAAACTGCCTCCGAAGACCCTCTCTCTGAGTAACTGGTAGAAACTTCTCCAAGAATAACTCGGAGAACTGAGCCCAAGTCAAGATTTTTGGGATAGGAATTGGCTTGGTGTCATCTAGCTGCATAGTGCTAATATCGGGTGGTTCTTTGTTGAGGTCGTTTGGATCGCAGTTTGAACTGTAAGTATTATTCATGATTGTGTAAAGTGAGCAAGATTTGATTGGTTAAAAATTTAGTTGTAAGTTTAGAGAGAAAGAGGAGCATCTCTCTCTACACTATAAGGAACTACTCGTAACCTGTTATTAAAGGTAATTGTGAATGGAAATAATGATTGACATTGACGGTTGTGCAATGCTAATATTGTGCAGTTTTAAGGAAATGGACATGGTTAAAAGTCATCTTCATAAAAATCTTAAAATAAATAACACCGTAACGATTCGATGTACAAAATCTAGATTATACAATGCTATTAAGATTAAATAAATGATTTTGAAAATTACACTAGTGGACCAAATTTGAAGGATTCAAATTCAAATTTCGTTAAGTGGAAATTGCAAATGAATGAATTAGTTATAAAAGAATGCACCTAATCTATAATAAATGCACATAATCCAATCAGATTCAGACTTATTGATTGAAAACTAATTATCTAAATTAGATTTGTCACACAACGGTGAATCACATCGAAATTAAATCGAACAAATTAATTGAGAGAAAATAAAAGAAATAAATTATAATTCAAGTATTTCAATTCAAAATTTCAACGTTTCGTTTGTAATGATGTAAAGAATAATCTCTATACTATATGGAGTAAGTTATATGGATATTTATGTAGTATTAAAATGTGAATAAAAATATAAAAATTATTAATACATGGATTTAAACTACTAAATACAAAGTAAGCTCTTCACATAGTAACCAATATTTCAAATTGTTAAAATATTTTTTTTTAATATGCACGTCATTTGGTAATTCACAAAAAGAAAAAAAATGAAATCCAATATGAATAATTTGTACATTATGCAATATTAAATACATGAGTCTGGAACCAAAATAATGTTTTTTTTGGACAAAAAGAACATTAATATGTGTGTAAAAAAAAAGTTATAATACTATACATAACATCGAAATTTTCCACGCTATACTTCAACGATATTTTGGCCGTTAAAATATAATGCCGTACAAAATTGCATTATTTACGTATAATGCAGTAAAAGACTGCTTTATAGTATAATATTTTAAAAATAGGATGGTACAATGGTTAAGGGTTACTTTAGCAGTTTGCAATGTTGTTTTTGTACAAAAGAACATTATTTTGGTTCCGGACCCCTAAATATATATAGCTGAACCAAACAGAAAGTGTCGAGAGATATCAGTCAGGAAAGCAAGAGAAAACAGAGAAAAGCTTGGATTGAGCCTTCTGACATGGCAAACCTGCCTCAGTCACTCTCAATGCTCACCGCCTTCGGAGGAGGACCGGGCAGCACAGCCTCGGCATCCGCCGCTGCAACTCAGGACCGTAACAAAATGCAATCAGCAGAGCAACTCGTGCTTGAACTCAGCAACCCCGATCTTCGAGAAAATGCCCTTCTTGAACTTTCTAAGGTCCAATTCTCATCTCAAAATTTGACCTGTAACGTTTACCTTTCATTTTATGTTTTTGTATTTTTTTCCAATTTCGGATTGTTGTAAAGTGCCATATATAAGTACGAGCTTAGGATTTCCACCTGTGTGCTTGTTTGCTGTAGCTGGGTTGCTTGGTAGATCAATCAAGTCGGTCCAAACACCATCTTCATTTAAAATTAGTAAAGAATTGAATGAATTGAGATAGTAGGTTTTTGATGGTTGTTGCTCAGTGAATTTTTTATTCTTAATACATTTTTATGGAGATACTAGGTGGGGAATCGAACCCTTACCAAAAAAGGAAAAAGATAACCAACTGAACTACAAGATTCCACAGTATTTAGTGAGTTCAATTTTTGAAATATGAGGAATTGTTCTTTTAAGATTCCGCCAATTTGAGAAGGGAAATGATGTTCATGAAGGCAACTTAAGGCGGTTTCTGGTGTATGAGCTTTCATATCTTGTTTCAAGAGCTCTAATTCTTTCTAAAGTGGCGGAACCCTTTGGGAATTGGTTAAGAAGGTGTGCCACTTTGCGAGCCTGTGGCTAACACTCGTAGCTCCTTTGACTGTAGCAATGCTCTTGAAATTAGGTTACCAAATGTACTTGGATTCTCCAATTGGTTGGTTTGAATAATTAGTTGAGATAAGGGGCTAGCTAGCTTAATACCCCGCTTAATGTATTGCTATTTACGGTTGACTACCATCTTTGCGTACTTTTGTAGAGGAGTCTATAACTAGTTACTGTTTTGACTGTTCAAAACTCTAGATCATGTGAGTATTTAACTACCTTTCCTAGATGAGTTATCATCTTTGGAGATTTATGTGTTGCTTTTGTGATAGGAACATATATTAATTGTTAAGGAGTACTATCCCTTGTTAAGCATCTGTGCTCTACCCAAAAAAAAACAGAAAAAAAGTTTTCTATCAGTCTATATCGAGACGAGAAGCCATAGCCCTCCCTTCTCAAATTCTCGACATTCTCAGCGGCCTGCTGAAATTAACGTTGAAATACAAAATGTAGAAATTGTGCTTCAAAATACTCGAATAATATTTCTTGAGGCATATTCGCTCCGCGAACCCAGTTGCTATTGAAGCCCGAATGGAAGAAAGGCATCAAAGGATTCGGGAAGTAGAAGTTATTATGTATTCTATGGAGTAGAGTAACAATATGCATGAGTACAGTTTATTGAATTGTTTTAGGTAATTTGTCTTCTGTCTATTTCCAAATAATACACTACTAGTTATTTGAACTAATAGACCATACAACTTTGGGAAAGACACCCTCCTCACAAGCTTTTTCTTCAGGCGTTCATAAGCATTCCGCAGCATCCAATTCCCAAAAGGGAAAAAAACATAAAGATATAAGGTCACGTCTAGGAAAAAGCTTCTTGATTAAGTTGGTACAATTTAGTTATTATCTATTTTTGCATTTCTTAGAGATTTGAATTTTATTTTCAAGTATAGTAGGTTTTAGTGAATACCAAATTGAAGAACAACTACTAACTATAGGTTGAAATTACTTTTACTTGGTATTGTCAGGAAAAGAAAATAAAAGACTAGAGAAACAGAAATTGTTTGAAACCATAATCAAGTTAGTATCCAAATCAAAAACAGAACTGATAGTTGAATACTACATTGTTTCCAATAATTTTAGCAGTTACTTTGTTATATTCATTTTAAGCGATACATAAGCAATATACTGGTTATAGCATGTAATAACTCTACATTAGTTGCATTTCTGTTGAAGGATAAAAGCATAATAAAACGCCAAGATCCGCCGGGATTTAAGCGCAAAGACAATTAAATTGCGAGTTTTAGAAATGAAAGGCATAATAGGGAAAAATCATAAGAAAGTTTATATATATTTACTGCAACAGATAACTTTAAACACCTACAACAATTATATGAACAAGTATTTAAAAGCCTACTGTATGAAATAAAACTCAAGTAAATCAAGATAGAAAACCATGTCTATTTTTGTGATACTAAATTTCTGATCCACTGAGCAATTATAATATCACTTTGCTAGCTATATTTATTATTTTGTGCCCTCCTTGTCAAGGAGCCCATAGCTATAAGGAGCATGCTTTAGCGCCTCGGTGTCGACACTGAAATGGTACCTATATGAGCTGAAGTGCCTAAAGAAGCATCTAGTTCTTAAGTGAGCATCTAGTAACATTGAATAGGTCATGTTATCTTACTTCTACTATCTTTTGCTGTAGGGGTTTCGATTCAGTAAGAAATGAAAGGCAATAAATGGAAAAATAACAGCTTTTCGATGAGAAAGTTGGGAAGTTCTTGATTGCTGAACCCTTTCATATTAATTAAGTTAGTGGTATCACTATCTTTTTGTTTGTTCTGCTCTTTTGTTGGTGGAATCACCATACTAATTCTTTTTCACACTTGTAGTTAGTGACTACAGATTTTCTAACAAACACATAATATTCTTCCTGCACTGGCTACTGGCAAATGAACTGGCAAATTTCTATGCAAGCACTACACAGTATTCTACTTTGTCAAGCAAAGTGAACCACATTAGAGCTTGACTTTAAACTCCAGCCTTCTCTCTTTGGCTGAAAATGATATGATGGTTGAGGATAACTACTAATTTCTTCTGTCCTCCAGATGCTAACAATGAAGATTTGGTGTCTGCTCTGCCCTAGTGACTGTTATTTTTTTGCTCACCTCTTTTCCCCTATCTATCTATATTTGTGTACAATGTGAGATAACATTTAATTGACATTTTATACTGGATAGTATTTTTCTCTTTTTCTTTTTATATTCCGATCTGCTCCCCCCCCCCCCCCCCACCCCATACACACACAGGGAAATAAACTATTAATTATTTTATCCTTTTTCAGAAGAGGGAATTATTCCAGGACTTAGCCCCATTGCTATGGAACTCATTTGGTACTATCGCTGCACTCTTACAGGTAGTCTTTGAAGTGTTTCATTCTAATTCTAGAAATATTATCTTTGTAAAAAATTTCTTCAAAAAAAAAAAAAAAAATCTATATATTTTATCCCATCTGTAAGATGCACATGTATACTAAACAATCCCACCTTATATTGTAACATCTGCCATATCTTCCATCTGTTTGAACAGACATTTCTTAGTGCCCCACTGTTAGATTAGTGGTGCTTTGCACTTTGTGGCATTAAACAGAAGGACTCAATGAAACATCTGAATGACCTTCTTGCAGTCCAAAACCAGGCTATATACTTTTTGATCAAAAGTGTGAGCCAGTATCTCAGCGAATCAAATGAAGGAGTGAAATAGCAGAGGCGTGATGTAGAATGTCGTTGTGGAAAGTTGTTATCAGTTTATTTAAGCTGAATTTAGGAGTAGAACTTGCATGTTATCTTTTGTTTATGGAATGACTGAGATATTATAACGGTAAAATATTAAAATTCTTGCATTTTCCTACGATGGTAAAAGAGGTTTGTCAAGTGTTTTTTTGGGGGGGGGGGGGAGCCCCCCATTGCTATTGCTTGTTCTTCCCTTACTGTAATCTGTACTCGGATGATGGCACATTGCTTGTCTCAGTGAAGGAAATTGGATAGTATGTGAATTGTTGGTGGGAGAGAAAAAAGGGATGTAAATGATGGTGGACGAAGACTGGAATGAATATATGAGGAGAGCACTAAATGAGAATCTTGATGTTGTTTCCTTGTTGGATATAACTGACAAGAAAGGAGCTAAATTCACCAGCAAACAGCTTTCATCTCTGTCGAATATCCAACACTTATGACGTCCTAAAGCTCCAGCTAAGCAGATAATTTCAAGCTGTTAAGTGACGAAGCTAGACTATGCCAAAGAGAAAGGTAATTTGGAGCGTAGTCTAACTTGCTATGATCCAGCAGAGGTCCTGCAGAGAAGTGGCGGCCTGGCTGTTTCTCGCCTTGACAGATTCTTTCTATTGCAAGAAGTAGAAAAATGATATACTCCTTCCAATAGAAAATGGATCCCAACAGTCTGATTTTCAGTTATGATTGTTTTACTTGGAACATGACAGCCATTTTTTTAATTGATTTTCCTTTGTCCGCATTGATTTTTTTTTACATGCTTGCAGGAGATAGTTTCCATCTACCCTGTTTTGTCACCGCCAAACCTGACTCCAGCACAATCTAATAGAGTTTGTAATGCTTTAGCACTTCTTCAGGTATAAAGATTTCTTTTCCATGTGGAGCTATTCTCAGATGATTCTTCATGATGTTTCCTTTTAATCATCTCTCATCGATAATGTGTAAAGTAATGAGTAATCGCCATGTAATGTTTTCCTTCATAAGAAGTAACAGCTTTATACTACACAAAAGAGCTTTTCCAGATAGGAACATTATTCTGTAGGATGTAGACACTTGGATATGTTTAGGGTTTTGGTTTATGTATCAAGAGGGAGAAAGGAAGGAGAACACCATACTGGAGGGCCCACATCAATCAAGTTGATTGTTGCATATTGTTCAAATCCTATAAATCGTACTGGCCATTCTTGTTCACAATAGTTGGGAGAGTCCTCATCATGCACCTAGGTCAAGAGTTCGATGCTAGTAGGCTGTCAAAAGAAAATCCTATAAATGGTAGCTTTGCAGTTCATTTTAAGAGCAAATTTATTTAAAGTTTCTATTTTTGGAACACATGGCATATCTGAGACCACATTTCATGTGTCAAATGTTTTTATAGATGTGCTTTTGGAATTGTAACCCTACAACTTTCTTGTTTTTGTTTGATTAGGCGTAGCCACTACAACTATCGATTTAATTCTTATGCAGGTCAAGTGTCCAACTAATGAAACTGTTTTTCCTCCGGTTTTATTTTGCAGTGTGTAGCCTCTCACCCTGACACCAGAATGTTGTTCCTCAATGGTAATATTTTCCCCCTTTTTTTGAGTTATGTGGTCGTGTATAATTTACATCACTAAACGTCTTTATTCCAGTTGAATTGGATCATAAGCCATCAAAATGAGGAAATCTCTTTGACTACAACTCTGGAAATTGATTTTACTTTCATTTGCAGTTGCACTTGGATTTACTTCTTATTTTCACAAACTACAATGCAAACATAACTCATAGCACTGAATCAAGTAATGGACACCCTCCTCTTTTGCCACTCCAATGTCCAGAAGATACATAAAAGAAGAAAATGACTTGTATGCCTGTGGCCTCATGTCCATTGGGGCATTGACTTAAACAAATGGGGTTTTATTAGTTGCATACCCATGCTAAGTGCTTTGGAATCTTTCACTGCATATACTGTTACTCTTAAAGAAACATACTTTTTCTGCTTTTCAATTCATGATGTGTTCCAAGACCTGCATCAACTTTGGTGTGATGATAATTAGGAAAATAGAACTTGAGTGAGATTTCTAGAGTTTTTGCCGAAATGGTTCCATAAGTATTAGTGTATAACACCTTGGCAAACTTGATCCTCAAATATCTCTTTTGAGGAATTTAATGGTTTGCTGCTTCACATGTGCCTCAGATGACAAACCTAATATATGCCCAATTCAGGTGATTCTATTTGGGGAAGAAATCTAAGATTTCCTTGCTTAAAACGTATAATTGGGGGATAATAGCCACTCCATGTGACCTAGCAGGGTCTTCCCCATTTCCAATCTTCTCCAAGTTAGAAGCCTTAACTGGTGTTATTTCTGCTCCATCAGAGGAGTGAAGAAGCCCTACTGTTTTGCTTCTGTAGCCCTCGGGGAGATCCACAAGTACTACAAGAGCACTGAGTTCTGATATGGAAGCTCTCCTCCCAGAGGCTGGTCAAAAAATCGCGTAGGACTTCGAGTGATATTAGATCCCAGAGCGCTGCTGCGGCAGCACATGAGGATGCTGATGCTTACTTGGTTGGTCCCTTTGAGGGTAACAATTTGTGTGTCATTCATGCTAGAAGGGTCAAGGGTTACCATCGTGAGAATGCACGGTAGAAAAATTTATTACCAACAATGATACAATAAGCCCTGTATATAATACATATTCTACTCCTACTACATATGGACTAGGACATATTCTACTCCTACTACATATATGACTAGGACATACTCTACTCCTACTACATATGGGACTAGGACTATTTACACATAACTATCTAACACTCCCCCTTAAGCCGGTGCATATAAATCATATGTACCAAGCTTGTTACATATGTAACTAATACAAGGACCGGTGAGGTACTTGGTGAAAATATCTGCAAGATGATCATTCGACATACAAGGTCACTAGACTCCTCCTGAGCAACAAAACCAGGTGGTTGCTGATAAATATAAGACGGCTGAAAGGTCGCCAGAATAATCTTAAAATAGTGAGACTAAGCCGAATTTCAAACTACAAAATAGGTTTTAAAACAACACCAGAAAACAGAAACTTTTTGTGGAAATCACTGTTCATGTCGTGAAATCACTGTTCACGCTGGTAAAACTGCACTGTTCACGCCGGAAAAAATAAAAGTTGTCCTGCAGAAGTTTTGTCAAAAAGTGGCTAGAATGGCTCACACGCGTCGGAAAAGTTACCGTAGCTCGCCGGAACCCTAGTTTTGGCGGCGCGTGAGGGACTTTCTGCCAGAGTGATTGACTGGGGTTTTGTCCCTTGACTTCTCCGAACAAGATGGTAATGTTGGTTTTCGCACAACAGTTACCTATGAGGAGATAACGCAAATCAATCTTGAGTCATCAACTGGAAAACACACGGTGACGGACTTTTCTGTTCCGATGGGACTGGAATTTCTGGGGTTTGGTCGCACAAGGGCTTTAGATCTGATTGTGGTACTGGTATATGCACAGTACCACTGTAGCAGTGATGAACCCTGGGAACAAGACGAAGTTGCCGGAAAATTGCACGGCGATGAGATCTTTCTTCCCGGATGTCGCTGGAATGATCCACAATGATAATTTTCTCACTAAAGCTCTGATATCACGTGAGAATGCACGGTAGAAAATTCTATTACCAACAATGATACAATAAGCCCTATATATAATACATATTCTACTCCTACTACATATGAGACTAGGACATATTCTACTCCTACTACATATAGGACTAGGACATACTCTACTCTTACTACATATGGGACTAGGACTATTTACACATAACTATCAACAACCATTATGCCTAAGGATATTCAGTTGGTCAGGTGCTTCAAGGATGAAATGGCTTAATCTTGCTGATCTGCTTCCTTAGTAAGTGTTTGTAAGATTCATGGTGAAACAGACATTTTGTGGGGTTCGTTGTTTTTTCTTGAAATGTTTGGAAATGAAGATGAAATTCCTCCAGAAAGAACTTTGGGTTATTTCTTATTCTGATCTCTCTGCTTTTGTCTCTCTGCCAAGGAGGATACGGAAATTTCAACATTGAAGCTTCGAAGGCAGGCTCATTTTCCTTATCGTTTTCTTTTTCAAAAGAAAATGAAAATTGGATATGAATATGAAAGTATTGGTATCACAGACTTGAGACTTGGTTACTGATGGGTGATTTAAGGTTTTATGATTAATTTATGTATGGACTCTGCCAAATCAACAACCAGCAGAGAATGGATTCCACTTCTCTCCAATGAGTTTAAAACTCGTGATTTCAGTTTGGCAGATTAAATAATGCATATACGTAACTGTATAAATAGGAACTTCTGAGGGGAGCAGTAATGGTGCAGAGGAACCTTTCTGTTGCAGCTTCTATTTTTAGTTTCAGTCGTGGTGGTCTTGTTTAGGGCTCCCAGATTGGAGCAAAATAGGACTGTTTTTCAAATATGGCTTGTTAGCTAGGCTTTTATTGAGGAGGTGTCACGTGACACGCGTGATGTTGCAGACCATTAAGTTGCTTAGCACGTTAGGCTTGAGAGCAAAGATGGTCAGCTTTTACATACTTGGAGAAATATACCCGTTTAAGGTGATATTCAGAGGATTAAGTTCGTTGAAGTGTGATACTTAAAGGACTATTTGGTCAAAGCTCATGATTTTCTATTCTCTTTATTTGACGATGCTTCAACTGTATACTACTTTGCAATGCATATTCCCTTATCATTGTACTCTTCTTAAAGAATCTTGGATGCACTTTGTATTCTTGATGTGTTCCCAAGATCTGCCCAACTTTAGTGTGATGATAATTAGGAATTGTGATCTATTGGCTGTGTTTTTCTTTCTCTGAATCTGATGAAATGCTTTCAAATGTTCTTTACTTTGCAGCACATATTCCTTTGTATTTGTACCCTTTTCTAAATACAACAAGCAAATCAAGACCTTTTGAATATTTGAGGCTTACTAGCTTAGGTGTCATTGGTGCCCTTGTGAAGGTAACATTTCTAATGTATTTCACGCATACTTTCTCTTCTTTCAGTATTTATATTAAGATTCATTCATGTTACATTATACTATATGTGCTGGGAATCACTGAAAGCATGAGGAAGAAACCACGAGAAGGAAACCGCGATCAGTGCAATTCGAGATTCCGAAGATGCTACTTATGGGATCTAGAAACATTGTCAAAAATGGGATATAATGAACATATGGCAATTAACTTCTTATATGTCTGCTTACTGAAATTGCATGTTTATTAAAGTGCAATATTCATCACGTGCATTTGGTCGCATCTGTGCTTCTCCATTTTTACTCCAAAATTTAATGTACTCTATTATTTGATTTTTTTCTTTGCAGGTAGATGATACTGAAGTAATCAGTTTTCTACTATCAACAGAAATAATTCCCTTGTGTCTGCGCACAATGGAGATGGGCAGTGAACTATCAAAAACGGTTGAGTGCTTCCCCAAAGCCTTTCTTTCCTAACTTGTAACTGAAATTTATGTTGGTTATATACTCATGTCTTCAACAGACTCTACAGATACCAAAACAAAGACAATTTGTGCCGCACGATTATATTCTACTCGTTATGAAAACGTTCTTATTTCTACATTCTCTTGTACTATTACCAGTTACATCCTCTTTCCATAAGTATCAGCTTTTCATGCATCTAATTTAGAGTCACGCTGACAGGTTGCAACTTTCATTGTGCAAAAAATACTTCTAGATGATGTGGGTCTGGATTACATATGTACCACAGCAGAGAGGTTTTTTGCAGTCGGCCGAGTTTTAGGGAGTATGGTAGGTGCACTTGCTGAACAGCCTTCATCAAGATTACTGAAGCACATAATTAGGTGCTATCTTCGGTTGTCAGATAATCCAAGGTGAGACTTCTGCAAATCAGCATTTAAAATATCCCTTCAGCTCTGTTATGTATAACAGATCTGGTTTCCCGGAGCTTCCACCTTTTATGCTGCACTGTGAGCGAATGCTGATGTTCATGGTTTATGGCAGGGCATGTGATGCACTAAGAAATTGTCTCCCCGATATGCTTAGGGATGCCACCTTCAGTAGTTGTCTTCGTGTATGTACATTTCTCTTTTAAGTGGTTCATATTTTTGGCTAAGCTCTTAGTTTTCTCTCAGTTGAGAGCATGAAAGCATTCTTTTATGCTCATCAGACACTTGTTTTCTTTTTCTATATTCATGATGGGTTCTATTTCCTTATGCTCAACAGGAGGATCCTACAACGAGGAGGTGGCTACAGCAATTGATTCACAATGTTAACGGTAGTCGTGTTGCTCTACAGACAGGAGGATTTGATCATTTGCTGGTGAACTAAATTGAAATCTTACTTGTGTTATCCGTGCTGTCTTAGACCACTAAGACACACTTCATATAGGTGGTTTGGTATATGGCTCATTTAGGTGTTTGCTAGGAAGGTATCTCTTTTAATCTGATTGCTGGTCTTTTCTGGTGTTTTATTGTGATATGTAAAGAAACACAACATTATAGTTAAACTTCAGACATTTGGGTTTGAAGTTAGGCTTGGTTGTTCAAACTTCAGACATACAGGTCTGAAATTCGGGACTACTAAACTTAATTTCAGACATTTTATATGTTAGGCTTTGGTAAGCCTAACTTCATATCCATATGTCTGAAAATTTTATACTTGTCCTGAAGTTGATTTTGAAGTGGCTACATATTTTTTATTTGTAAATTTCGGTTATGTTCTTTAAAAGGGGCCCCCCAAGCGGCTATCTGGTCACTTTCCCCATCAATATATGAGGTACTTAGGTTGAGATGGGTTGTCAAGAGGGGCTTAATAGTGGATCACTATCTACCCAACTTCAACGACTTTTAATTTCTTGGTTTGTTCTCTTATAATTTTGTTTAATTATCAAATAAAACATGGTAAAACTTTTTTCTTTGTTATGATAATATCTAACAATATCAAACAAAAAAAGTTTTTCTTGTATTTTGACAAGTGTTTTTTTTTCCCATGGATCTATTTGGGTTATGTATTTAGTTTGAAATAGTCTAGCTTTTACTTGTGCCGTGCCAAAATTGAGAAGAAATGGCATGGGGTAGCATCAATTTAAGGTGGTATTTATTTTTTATCCAGCATTTTTAATGCTGAGTAAAAGTAGTCACTAGTCTATTAAAATTAATATGAATAGACAGTGTTATACTTTCCTTCCCAAATGAAAATACGCCATTTTCAGATTCATTCCTTACAGCTCTACTTCTCCTTTTGCAATGGGGTTCTGGCATTTGTGTGAGTGTTTCCATTATTTTCATATGTGAAATTCACTTTTGAACAAAAGAAACGAATTGCTTAATCATATAAATGCTTGTCCTTAACTTTTTAACTTGAAACATGAAGTTAAGGACTGCTTGTCCTTAAATTTTTAACTTGAAACGTTAAGGACTGAAAATTATAAGTTAAGGACCCATTGTCCTTAACTTTTTAACTTGAAATTTTAAGTTAAGGACTGAAAACTATAAGTTAAGGACCTACTGTCTTTAACTTTTGAACTTGAAACTTGAAGTTAAGGACTCAAAACTATAAGTTAAGTACCCAACTTTTAAGTTAAAGACTGAAAACTATAAGTTAAGGACCTATTGTCCTTAACTTTTTAACTTGAACTTTTAAGTTAAAGACTGAAAACTATAAGTTAACGACCTATTGTCCTTAACTTTTTAACTTGAAACATCAAGTTAAAAACTGCTTGTCCTTAACTTAATGTTTCGAATTGTTTGGTTAGCTAATATAGTTTTATATCGTGCGTGTGTGTGGTTGTTTTATGCTTGCTGATTATTTTCTTTTCCTTCGATTTATCTGGATTTTTGGTTTTTCTTTGCTTTCGTGTATGTGTTGGTTAGGTTTAACACTTTTTGAAGTGATAACCATTTTTAGGGTTAGTCGCCCCTGTTAATCACTGATTTAGAGTTCTTCAGCTATTAATCGTAGTGTATAATTAATCGTAAATTGGGTAGGAGTTTAGGGCTTCACTTGAATTAGTTGATTCCTTAGTCTATCTCAGGTTTTGTTTTGAATCTCTATGACTGATTTTACCTGTCTAGATAATAATTTTGAATTGTTTTATGTGGATTAAACTAAAACCCGATTTATGCCTTCCTTTGTTTTGATTGCTGATTCTGCTTAGTGTTAAGTGAATATCAATTTAGGATTCCTTCTTAAATTGTTTCATGCCTAGGAGCTATTAGCCCTTTTTAGGATTGATACTTAGTTAGTTCTGAACCAGTGTAGGGTCGTGAATTAACTTAATTTAATCTTAAACTCAAGGTTACCCTAATTAGTGATAACCTTCTAAAAGACACTTTACTTAATAGGTTAACCTAGATTGATATCCTTTTAAATAATTAACTAAGTCCTAAAATCTGCCTAAGAATAATTAGTTTAGGATTAATTAACTAAAAAAAATCATTTAACATAGGCTTAATAATTAGTTAAGTTTCTGATTTTAGGAAATTGAGTTGAATTAATTAAATTAAATCAGTTAACTTAGGTTAGGGAATTAAATTGATTAACTTACATTAAGTAACAAGCTAAACCTAGTTGACTAATAGGAACTTAATCGATCAACCTTTAACTAATTAACTTAACCCTAGTTAAGAATAACTTATAGTTAACTAAAGAACATAACTAGATTTTAACTAACCAAAGTTTAAATAATAACAAAGTGAGTTTAACCCTGATTACCCAATGGTCAGGGACTCCAAGGGGTATATTAGGTAATGTAGACTTAGGAAATCAGGATTTTAAGAATAAAAGGGTCTTTTAATAGGTAACAATGTTGTAGAATAGGGCCAGCTGTCCCAAAGATAAGGTTGACAGCTGCCCTATGCACTATTTTGTACTATTGTTTTATTCAGCTCTTGAATGAGGAATATGACAGAACATATCCCATCTTTGAGCCCCCTTTAAATAGACTTTCTTTTTACATATTTTGGACTGCTTTTTGAACCCTTTTGCCTACTGAAAATCTGGATACAGAATTTTCACATACACAATGGAAATCCTATACTGAAAGAACACTCGATTTAGGTATAGAAATATCTGAAAAGATCTGGTTTTCCTTAGTCTTGGTATTCTTGAACTTAGGTGGTAGCTGACTGGTTTTTCTGGGTTTTTAAAAGTTTATCCGGTTGAAATCTGTTTTTCTTGCTGGTCTTGCTTCAATTTCTAGTTTTTCAAGCTCTCACTTTCTGGGTTTCTCTACTGCTGGTCTTGTTGCCTGTTAGTTGCTGTGTTGATCTCCAGTTTTTAGCATCTGACCTTTATTTTGTCAAATTTTCTGCTATTTTACTCTTAAAAAGGTATGTATTAACTCTTCTTGTTCTCAATGAAATGCTGGATTGTAATTCTCTTCTTTTACCCATTGCTTAAGCTAGTTGTTCTTGATAAATAAGGCTGTTTCTTCTATTGTACGTAAATGTGGTTTTATAGATGTTTGTTAGCATGATAATGAACCTGTGAGTGTGACAAATATTGTTCTGATATTGGTATTTTTTGGTTGGTATATGTTGTTTAATGACTGTGTCGTTAATATTCATAGTTCCGAATAATAGAACAAGCTGCACTAGGATGATCGAATCTGGCCTTTTCTTTGGTCAGACTCTTTCCCTAAGAATGCACAAAAATATGCTTTCAATCGAATCTCTTTGGTCAATAAAGAGATTCAACAAGCAAGTCTCTAGATAGGTTAGTGTTAGCACTAGGGTAGATGAGTTTGACTTGTTGATAGTCAAATTCACCCCATAGTAGTGCATAAACACTAGTTGGCTGAAGTTTACCCCTCAAAAAGGGTATAAAGTATGTAGTTAAGAAGGGCACTAGGGTGAGGAATTTGAACCCTTGAGTGGTCAAATTCATCCCCTAAAAATTCCTAGATAATTAAAGTACCATATAGTTTAGAATTATGTAAATGTTAGCACTAAAGTAGATGAATTTGACTCTTTGATAGTCAAATTCATCCCATAATAGTGCATAAGCAGTTATTTAACTTTCTGAAATTGTCCTTTCAAAGGATGTAAAGTGGATAATCAAAGGCTCACTAGAGGAAAGAATCTGGAATCCTTCATTATGATCAGATTTATCCTCTTAAAACGCCTGAATAATCAAGTTAAGGAACTAATGTGGACTGAAGGTCCCAAGTGTAAAAATGACAAGTCCGGAGGTGAGTTGATCCTTTCATGATCACATTCACCCTGAGAAAGGTGCATAAATAATTCTGCCAGGTAATATGGTTTGAACACAAGCATTGTCAGAATCAAAAATAACCTCACCATGGTTCGTTTGGTTTTGGTAGTTGCACAACACTCAACCAACCGGGGGTGTTTATAGATTACGAAGAAAGGCACAAGTATATGGCCTTAAGGGAATTCAAGTTAGGCAAATTAGTTAAAAATTTCTTTTTTTTTAGTTTTGCATTTTTCTGTAAAGTCTATTTATATGGCAGTAGTTTATATTCATTTTCAAAATCATGTAATTAAATACTGGACTGTATACATTTAAATTCTGCTTAGTATTCATATTTTTTTTTCTTTTTCTTTAAAAAAAAGGGGGGTTGTTTTTAGTAAATTTATAATCCACCTCCCTGTCTCCAAAATAGCATGACAATAGTAGGAAATTGAGTGTATATTTAAGCTAGCATATATAAGATTTTATAAACATTTGCTTCTTTGAAAAATGGCTATCACGATTTTAGATATCATCAATATAAGGTAGAGTTAATTACGCCTAGTTCATTTCACACCTAGTAAACTTTATTAAATCAACATATGTAACATATTCTTTACAAATGAATTGCAATTCTGGTGATGCGTGCTCATGTTCAAACTGGTAAAAGAAACTGTAAGATTAGTTCTAGACTACAAATTCAAACGCCTAGTGTTCATTTTGACAGCCTGCATCCTTGAAAGTCTTGTGATTTACTTGTGCTCAATTTGGCAAATCATTGGATGCATATGAGTGTAATTTTTTCCAAACAATGATAACTGAAAATAAGACTAAAAAATGCAGACTTTGATTATCGTTGTTAAGTGCAAATGTGCATGTTATGCTTATCCCTAGTAATGTTAGTTCGAACAATACATATCCTTTCCTGTTAACTAGACACAATTAGGATTGGCCAAAAGAGTTGAAAAATTTTGGGGATAAAATATGACCATAGCCCAAAACCTGTTATCTTTAGGCTATTGAACATCATTTTAGAAAACCCTTAGGTAGAATGAATACCTTTACTTTGAAATTTGACAAAAATCGATTGTTATCTCAAATTACCTTAACCTACACTCGGGAGTGGAAACTCATGTCCCCGACCCTCAACTCCAAGCATTAACAAAATGTACATAGTAACCACGGGTGCATTTCATGTGACGTGTTTGCCATGTGCTCAAAAACAACAAGTGCACGCCATCGTTACTTGTTCAAGATAAATCCATAAACGTCCTAATTGATCTTAAAACTAAAATTCTCCTTCAAATAGAAAACATAAAGAATTCTCAAACATCGCCTCAAATAAGCATTATAAAACCGTCATGACCATAGTCTTGACTACGTAACCTACACTCGGGTGCGACAACTCATGTCCCCGTCTTCAACTTCAAATTATAATAAAAATTACATATTGTAATTGCGGGTGCATTTCATGTGGCGCATTTATAATATGTCCAATAACAAACAAATACACGCCATCGTGACTTGTTTCAAGATAAATCCATAAATATTAAAAGCGTCTAAAAGTGAAAAAGGCTAAAAAGCATAATAGGTTTAAAATATGTAAGTAATTAGATAATTAGGCCAAAAATTAACAGTTAAGCGACCGTGCTAGAACCACGGAACTCAGGAATACCTAACACCTTCTCCCGGCTCTGTGCAGAAGAAAGAGCAGAATTCATGCAAAAAATGAGAAGAAAGCATGACCAAGAAGTTGTGGGTTTAAAAGAAAGGATGTCCATCTTTGAAAATGAAACGGCCAAGCAAGTCAAAAGATTTAAAGCAGAAAGGGAACAGTGCCACGCCATGATAGCTCAGCTGGAAGACAAATTGCAACAATGGCAAAAGCAGAGTCACAAAGACGCCCAAGTTTTAAAGGCAAGATCCTAGAAGATCGGGCGTCTACTTCAGGAAAAAGGTGTCATCAGGCAAAGGGTCCGAGATATAGCCAATTACATTGTCACCAAATATCAGGAATACGAAGATATGACTTGGACCACCTTCTTCTAGGCGGTGATGATCTTCGTCCACAAGATAATGGATGACCTATGCCGCCTCAGGCAAGATTTGGTACGCAGGCCCGTGGCAAGGCCGATGATGCCCTACAAGTCCCTGGAGAATTGGAAGCACTGATGTACTCTTGATGTTTCCTCGAGTCTTTATTTTGTTTTCCTGTTACAGTCCTGTCTAAGTCCACTGCAGTTTTTACATTTCCAAGAAAAGTATGTAATTTTTCCAAAAGTGGGCTAAATTTTTTGTAATCGGAAGTATTTCTAATGAATGAAGATTTGAAAATGTTTATTTTTGTATTTATTCCATGAACTACGTGATGATCTGATTCACGCGGCGCCGTGATACGTAGGCAATCCACATAGGATTCGGTCATAACCTTAAGAAAGGAAACCAAGCGAAGAATAAAAGAGCAAAAACAATAACAAAGGAAGGACAAGAACGATAAAAAAGGGAAGGTCGAGAAATAAAGTCGGGATGAAATACACAACTGTTGCAAAACATATAGAAAGAGTTTAATGCCTAGGTGCATTGCATAACCCAAACATGCGATTCCTTATGAGATAAATGCTTTAACCTAACATTTTGTTGTTCAATCTCTAAAGGTATTTTTAGCTGGTTGGTTTGCGGTAACCTGACTTCCCATCCTTACTTCACTAGATCAAAAGGGAGCATAGAAATGACATTTGAAAGTCACTTATCAATCGTCAACTCTTCCATGGAAGACCTGAATCCAGCCATCCCAACATTTGAGTCTGCAACAGCTGAAGAGAACAGGACTCTACGTTGCCGCATGCTGGAAATGTGGAACGCATGGTCCAATGGTAGGGAACCACCCAGTACCATCCCGGGTTTCCCAGAGATAATTCCCAGGGCAGGCGGGACATCCAACATCCCCATAAGCTACCCAGCCACGCCGTTTGGATATCCAACTATGTCGGCTCACTTTGCCGGAAGGCCTTCTGAGGTTCGCCCCCAGGCCCTATTTTCTGGTGTGTCTTCCAACATCTTCACCGCACCACCAATATCTGCCACGGCTCCACCGACTATCCCTGGGCCAAGTTTCGAGCCGCCAACATTCACATTCCAAACACCGTCCGTCCATCTGGATACCACTCATGTTACTCCCAATGCATACCCCCAACAACCTCAGTCTGAGGTCACTTTGGGACAAGATAAGAAAATCCTCGAGCACGAAGAAATGGCTTGGAAAATAAAGAGTATTGAGCAGAGCCTCAAGAATATACAGGGGCTGAGCGGCAGAAAAGCGTCTCCTATGCAGATTTGTGTATGTTCCCGCACGTCCGCTTGCCTCTTGGATTTAAAACTCCTAAGTTCGAAAAATATGACGGACATGGGGACCCCATAGCTCATCTGAAAAGGTACTGCAACCAGCTCCGGGGAGCAGGTGGGAAGGAGGAACTTCTCATGGTATATTTTGGAGAAAGCTTGACAAGGATTGCATCAGAATGGTACATGAACCAAGATATATCCCGCTGGCACATATGGGATGACCTGGAACGGGACTTTGTTCAGCAATTCCAATACAATGTGGACATCGCTCCCGATAGGAACTCTCTATCCAATCTCAAAAAGAAATCCTCAGAAAGTTTTAGAGCGTACGCCATTAAATGGCGCGAGCAGGCCTCCAGGGTCAAACCTCCGATGGATGAGGTTGAAATGGTCAGTGTCTTTCTACAAGCACAGGAAGCTGATAACTTCCAAAATATGATGTCCGCCATGGGCAAACCATTTGCGGAAGCAACCAAAATTGGAGAAATGGTGGAGAATGGTCTAAAAACCGGTCATATCCTGAGCCAATCTGCCATACGAGCAACCTCTCAGGCCATCTAAAGCGGATCCGGGAGTGCAGCCAACAGAAAAAAGAAAGAAGAAGGGGCCATGATGGTTTCCGATGTCAGGAAGTCTCGATAATACCCACGCCCATTTCCCAAAGCTTCCCAACATTACTATCCTCACCAAGACGCAACTCATGCTATGCCCCCTTTTCCCTATGCGGTGATGAACGCTCAGCCACATCCCAGGCCGCAACAATAATACAATCAGAATAGAGCTCCACCCCCGAGAAACAACCATCTCCCCCCAGCTCCATATAATCCACGCCCTCCCCAAAACAACTATCCGTACAACACCTACCCCGTGAACCACCGAGGAGACTCAACTTCACTCCTATAGGTGAGCCGTATTCAAGCCTCTTCCCAAAATTAGTCCAGATGGGGCTTCTACAGCCCGTACCACCGACCAGGCAAAACCCAGCATCAACATCATAAAAGCTGGGAACCAATTGTGCCTACCACTCCGGAGCATAAGGGCATGACACGGAGGAGTGTTGGACCCTCAAAAGAGCCGTGGAAAACCGTATAGAACAAAATAAAGTGGTGTTAAGGGACGAAGAAGCTCCCAATGTGACAAACAATCCATTACCCACTGACAATCATGGGCCTGTCATCGACATGATTTGTGAGGAACAGGGTTTTGATCCAGCTCTAAAGTCCATCATCGCCATCGCATATGTGGAAAGAAATCCCAAGGCGGCACCCAAACCAGTCAAGGAAATGAAGAAGAGTAACCCCATCCCCCAGGTCACGGGGAAGGCTGAAGCCAAGACAAATATGGGACCCTCTAAAGACGTTGTTCTTTACGTCCCCAAGGCACCCAGGAGGGAACAAAATGTGTTGAGTCCTCCCAGAAGGTTACAATTCAACAAAGCAACGATGAATGGCCCAAAAATGTACGTGCCAAAAGGGACGTATGTGGTGCGGGGGCAAATAATTTTACCAAGGCTGAATGAGCACGTGGTTATTAGCCGCGCGTCGCAGACTCCCATGAAGAATACTACTGCCGTCCCCTGGAATCACAACAAGACATTGGTGATGTACAAAGGAAAAGAGATTACTAGGGAAACTAGTGAGATAAACTCATTAGAGAAATACCTCAACCTGGAAGAACTGAACAAAAGCAAGCAGAAACGCTTTCCGCCTAAAAAGCCGATCAGTGCCGGAGAGGCAGAAGAATTCTTCAAAAATATGAAAACCTCTGAATACGCCATAATTGAGAAGCTCAGAAAGTCCCCCACTCAGGTCTCACTTCTATCCTTGCTGATAAGTACAAACGAGCATCAGAAAATCCTGATCAAAACACTTAACGAAGCATATGTTCCGGCCGAGACAACAGTTGAGCAAATGGAAAGAATGGCGGAATGATTTTTCGAAGTCAACCGGATCTCATTTAGCAAGAATGAATTTCCCCCAGAAGGGGCCTCCCACAACAAAGCTCTCCACCTAAATGTTAAATGTGAAGGTTACTATGTGAAAAGAGTTATGATGGACAGCAGATTTGGGGTTGATATTTGCCCTCTCTCAACCCTACAAAGAATGGAGATTGGGACTGATAGAATTAGGCCCAACAATGTGTGCGTCCGCGCATTCGATGGTATCAAGAGAGACACGATCGGGGAGATTGATTTGGTCTTGACAATTGGCCCTGTAGATTTTGAAGTGACATTCCAAGTCATGGATATGGACACTTCCTATAATTATCTCGTGGGAAGACCTTGGATCCATGCAGCAAGGGCAATACCATCTACCCTCCACCAGATGGTTAAGTTCGAGCATGAGGACCAGGAAATTTTGGTCCATGAAGAGGACGAGCAATCTATTTACAGGGACCCATCAGTCCCATGCCTGGAAGCAAGAGAAGGCAGCGAGCACATAGTCTACCAGGCTTTCGAGGTTGTGGTTGCGGACCAACATGAGGAAGGAACCCTGTTCCCTCAACCCTTCCTATCAAACGCATCAATTATGATCGCTAACGACATGATTAAACATGGGTACACACCTGTAAAAGGGCTCGGGGTATCCTTACAAGGCATTAAAGAACCTATCACCTTGCCTACCAGTAAAAAGTTCTTCGGCATAGAGTTTCAAGTTACTCTCGATGATGAACAATGGGCTGACCAACGTAAGAAAAATGGTTGGGTATTGCCTCAGCCGATCCCACACATCACCGCATTATTTGTCAAGCCAAAATACGTGGAGGAAGAGGAAGAGACTTTCACAGCCGAAGAAATCAAAGAAATTTGCGGAGCAATGAGACAGATGTTGTATGAGGCTCATATGGTCCAACCGGGAGAAGGATCCAGCACTGCTGAAGTGCAGTATATGAGGCCTGATGCCAAGTTGCAAAACTGGAAGGCTACTCCATTCCCCACCAGGCGGGAATCCCGGTAGTTCAGCTTTTGCCATCTTTTCTGCACTATGAGTTATTTCAGGGTGTAACTCAAGTGTTTTTTAATTTCTTGCCTTTTGAATTCCGATGTAAACCCTCCTATGTTCAAATTCAATGCAATGAAATCAAAATTTCATCGTCTATTATTCTTTCTGATTTTTGTTTCTTTTATTATTTTTTCAGTTCTAATAATGCGGCCTTGAAAAACATGACATGCTTGCGGACTTCATGCTCTGATCTTAATACTCCATCTAACCTCGAAATAATGAATCAAGAACCGGAATATGACGAAGAAGAGGCTTTTAAGGAAATAAATCGAGAATTGGAACAATTCAAGAATAAGCCTAAGCCAAACTTAAACAAAACAGAACCCGTTAACTTGGGCAATGAAGAGGAGATTCGAGAAACCATGATAAGCGTCCACACAGATAAAAGGACTAGGGATGCCTTGATTCAACTCCTATTTGAATTCAAAGATGTGTTTGCTTGGTCCTACGACGACATGCCCGGACTAAGTATGGACTTGGTGGTACACAAATTGCCAACTTACCCCGGTTATCCACCTGTCCAACAAAAGCAGAGGAAATTTAAAACAGACATGAGTGACAAGATCAAAGAAGAGGTCGCTAAGCAACTAAAGGCTGGAGTAATCAGAGTGGTCCAATACACCACCTGGCTGGCCAATGTGGTTTCGGTGCCTAAGAAGGACGGAAAGGTCCGAGTATGTGTCGACTACCGAGATCTGAATAAAGCAAGTCCCAAAGATAATTTTCCACTGCCAAACATACATATCCTAGTTGAAAATTGTGCCAAACATGAGATACAGTCTTTTGTCGATTGCTATGCCGGATATCACCAGGTGTTGATGGATGAAGAGGATGCAGAAAAGACAGCCTTCACTACACCCTTGGGAACATACTGTTACCGGGTCATGCCATTTGGTTTAAAGAACGCTGGGGAAACTTATATAAGAGCCATGACCGCCATATTCCACGACATGATGCATCAGGAGATTTAGGTGTACATGGATGATGTGATCATTAAGTCCAAGACCCAAATTGACCATGTGCATCATTTGAGGAAATTCTTCGAACGCCTGCGCAAATATGATTTGAAATTAATCCCAACCAAGTGCGCTTTCGGAGTTCCATCCGGAAAATTACTGGGATTTATAGTCAGTCGATGGGGCATCGAGCTGGACCTGACAAAGATAAAATATATTCGGGATCTCCCACCCCCAAGAACCAAGAGGGAGGTCATGAGTCTGCTGGGTAGGTTGAATTACATCAGCAGGTTCATCGCTCAGTTGACATCTTCATGCGAGCCTATATTCAAGCTGTTGAAAAGTGATGCAGCCATCAAATGGACAGACGAGTGCCAGGATGCTTTCGACAAGACAAAGAATATCTGTCAAATCCTCCAGTGTTAGTCCCACCAGAACTGGGGAGACCTTTGTTCCTATACCTGACAGTGCTAGAAAATTCCTTTGGGTGTGTTCTCGGGCAGCATGACACAACCGGGAAGAAATAGCAGGCCGTATATTACTTAAGCAAGAATTTCACAAGCTACGAGGCCAAGTATTCTCAGTTAGAAAGGACTTGTTGCGCTCTAACTTGGGTTGCTCAGAAGCTCCAACATTATTTGTTGGCTTATACCACCTACCTCATCATGAGGCTAGATCCTTTGAAGTACATATTCCAAAATCCAATGCCCACTGGGAGATTAGAAAAATGGCAAATCTTGCTCACAGAATTCGACATTGTCTATGTCACTCGCACAACAATGAAAGCCCAAGCATTGGTCGATCATCTAGCTGAAAATCCTTTTGATGATGAATACCAACCCTTGAGCACTTATTTTCCGGATGAAGAAGTCAATTCTGTCGAAGTAATCTCGGAAGGCGCTGACACCTGGAAAATGTTCTTCGACGGAGCAACCAATGCAAAAAGGTATTGGGATAGGGGCAATCTTGATTTCGCCCACAGGACAACACTACACTGCCACGGCCGGCCTCCGTTTCTTCTGCATGAACAATACTACTGAATATGAAGCTTGTATAATGGTCATGAACATGTCCATTGACATGGATGTAGAAGAGTTATTGATCATGGGGGACTCCGATTTAATCATTAAGCAGGCTCAGGGAGAGTGGGAAACACGAGAGGTTAATATCCTTCCCTACAAACAACATGTGGAGGATCTTAGCAAGCGATTCAAAGCCGTCAAGTTCAGGTATATTCCTCGGTTCCACAATGAGTTAGCCAATGCGCTGCCCACCCTAGATGCAATGCTGCCATATCCGGGAAATGTTCACATAGACCCATTGGAGATCCAAATCAAGGAAAAACATGGTTATTGCAACACGATCGAAGAATAACCCGACGTCCAACCATGGTATCATGATATTATAAGATTTTTGAAGACAAAAGAATATCCGGAGCAGGCCAACGGAGACCAGAAGAGAACCATCCGAAGGCTCGCCAACAGTTTCTTCCTAAGTGGGGAAGTACTATATAAAAGGACTCCCGATCTAAATCTATTAAGATGCGTAGACGCCAAAAAAGCCGAAAGGATTATGAGCGAGGTGCATTCAGGAGTATGTGGTCCCCACATGAATGGGTACGTCCTCGCAAAGAAAATCTTGCGGGCTGGATATTATTGGATGACCGTGGAGAAAGATTGTTTCGATTTCATCCGAAAGTGCTATAAGTGTCAAATACATGGCAACTTAATCCATGCGCAACCATCAAAGTTGCATCCTATGTGATCACCCTGTTCGTTCGTTTCCTGGGGAATAGATGTCATCGGGCCAATCGAGCCAAGGGCCTCAAACGGGCACAAATTCATCTTAGTTGCTATCGACTATTTCACAAAATGGGTCGAGGCAGTCACGTTCAAAGTTGTCACTAAGAAAGTGGTGGTGGATTCCGTGCATTCTAATATCATCTGTCATTTTGGTATCCCAAAAATAATCATTACCGACAATGCAGCGAATCTGAACAGTAACTTGATGAGGAGGTGTGTGAACAGTTTCAAATCACACACCGCAACTCCACCCCTTACCGGCCCAAAGCCAATGGCACCGTTGAAGCAGCAAACAAAAACATCAAGAAAATTCTCAGGAAAATGATTCAAACATCCAGGCAATGGCACGAGAAGCTGCCTTTCGCATTGTTAGGATATCGCACGACTGTACGCACGTCGGTTGGGGCTACTCCTTACCTATTGGCTTATTGCATTGAATCCATAATACCCGCAGAAGTTGAAATTCCTTCCCTTCGGATTATTGTCGAAGCAGAAATTGAGGATGATGAATGGGTCAAAACCCGACTGGAACCATTAACTCTGATTGATCAGAAAAGGATGGCCGCAGTGTGACACGGGCAGTTGTACCAACAAAGAATGGCGTGCGCTTACAACAAGAAAGTGTGACCTAGGAACTTCGAAGTGGGGCAATTTGTCTTAAGACGAATCCTCCCGCACCACGAAGATGCGAAAGGAAAATTCGCCCCGAATTGGAAAGGTCCGTACATCATAAGGAAATTGCTACCAAAATGAGCGTTATACTTAGGAGATATCGAAGGAAATGACCCCGAAATGGCTGTCAATCAGACGCAGTCAAAAGGTACTACGTATGATCCTCCATATAATATTAAAAGTTCTCCGATTGAAATGACGAAGGCTTTCATTCTCGCTACCCAAATACCATTAACCCTTTTGCAAACCCTTTGAGTCGGTTACCTTCCATTGATTACCCTCTTTGGAACCTGAAAGTGTTGTTGAAAAAAAAAAGCGAATCAAATGAAAGAAAAAAGAATCAAAAAAAAGAGAGGAAAAAACAAAACAACAATCGAAACAAAAACCAAAACAAAATGTTTCCCTGAACTACGTTCAACTTGATTCCGAAAGGATACGTAGGCAGACTTTCCCTGGGGTTCAGTCACACCAAAATAAAATTCCACATTTCTCCAAGATTTTAAGCTGGGGCAGATGTTATAATATGTTTGGCGATAATTTCGCCGGAGAGGTTCCAAAGTTGTAATTCAATACAAATTCTTTTTCACCAAAACCCTGTTCAAGTCCTTCCGATCAATTGGCAAACGTGTTTAAAGTTGGAGGATACAGTGTCGAATCTGGTACAAGCAAATGAGAGAAATAAAAATGAGAGAGTCTTGCTAGTGAAAACTCACAAAGAGCACTACAAGGTGACGGTAAGCAGAGAAATAAAAAATGAGAGAGTCTTGATTAGTGAAAACTCGCAAGGTGATGGTGATAAGAAAAATGAGAGAGGTTAGTTGGTGAAAACCCGCAAAGGACGCTACTGATCGAAAAGGATAATGGGTCACTGACATGGACACGGTCCGGGGCAAGGTTTATCAATCTCGAGGTGATAGTTGTGATGAATTTCTGAGAGTTAGACGGTTTACATGGATCAGGCATCCAGTCCAAAAGGCATGTCATGTTCATTAAAGTCCGCATGCACTCCAGATAAGTCCTTCCTTCCTTTCCCTGAAAGGGATACCTTTAGTTTAATCTCATTATCCATTCTGTCATTTATTATTTCTCAATCCCTTTCGGTCTAACTCTATTCCCGAAATAAGACAAAGAAAGGACGGCAAAACTGATTTACAGGGTTCTCATTTGACGTGAGCCAACATACAAGGGGCACCAACCCTCACCAGGGGCATCAAGTCGATCCCGACTATCCACAATGGCCGATGATTTAAACACAATTCTTGAAAGGAGAAGATCCAAATCAAAATGCCTATGAAGGCAATTGTAGTGAAAGGTTAATTCCCACGTGGCTAACCCTCTCAGCAAAGTCGAAAAAGCTGAAGCGCTCCAGGTGCTTTAAATTAAAGACAGGGGAAGACCAGAAATGGAAGGCCGATAAAGGCGAAGTAAAATTGGAAAGGTTAAGTCTCACGAGACTAACCGGTACGGAAGAATTTGAGGGGCCAAAAATTTCCCCCCGA
Source organism: Nicotiana paniculata (assembly GCA_005239505.1). Classification (NCBI taxonomy): domain Eukaryota; kingdom Viridiplantae; phylum Streptophyta; class Magnoliopsida; order Solanales; family Solanaceae; genus Nicotiana; species Nicotiana paniculata. Next base: position 55,244 of record ML360896.1, on the reverse strand, counting down.
TACTCCGGAAATCCAAAAGAGAAGCAAATGAAAGGCCTAAAAAGGCAGAATAAATTTGAAATGTTGGATCCTACATGACCGGTCACCGCGACAAATTTGGAAAGCTAGGGTCCCCGGGATTAGAAATGAAACCCAATCCCCAGCAAGCAAGCAAATAGTTGAGATTTTCGTCAAAGAGGCTGAGATCAAGCAGTTGAAAATCAAGGCCGCAAAACCAACCACCGTTTCAAACTAACAAATTGTTCTTTATTTGAAAATAAGAAACATGTGCAAAAGCAACCATGCAAAAAGCAGGTGCAATCAAAAGGAATTGCGCATGAGCTAGAAGGAGCTCTGTAGCATTGACTCCAAAGAAAGGGAAGTTTCCTCCAAAACTCTTTTCCCGCATGCCCAAAAATAAAAAAATAAAAGAAAGAAATATTAAAAAAAGAGAGAAGAATTGAAGTTGAAAATGAATCAAAGTAGTATGGGGCCTCCAATCCCCAACTACATCTTTCCCGACAAGGGTGTACACGTTCCCTAGTTGATGCCAATTAAGGGTATACATTCCCTAATTGATGATTTCTTTTCCAATTAAGGGTATACATTCCCTAATCGATGCTTTGCTCTTCCAGTTAAGGGTATACATTCCCTAATTGATGTTTTTCTTTTCCAGTTAAGGGTATACATTCCCTAACTGATATTTGCTTTTCCAATTAAGGGTATACATTCCCTTATTGATGTTTTTATTTTCCAGTTAAGGGTATACATTCCCTAATTGATGTATTTCTTTTCCAGTTAAGGGTATACATTCCCTAATTGATGCTTTCTTTTCCAATTAAGGGTATACATTCCTTAATTGATGTTTTTATTTTCCAATTAAGGGTATACATTCCCTAATTGATGTTTTTCTTTTCCAGTTAAGGGTATACATTCCCTAATTGATGCTTTCTTTTCCAATTAAGGGTATACATTCCTTAATTGATATTTTTCTTTTCCAGTTAAGGGTATACATTCCCTAACTGATGTTTTGCTTTTCCAATTAAGGGTATACATTCCCTAATTGACGCTTCTTTTTTCAGTTAAGGGTATACATTCCCTAACTGATGCTTTTCTTTTCCAATTAAGGGTATACATTCCCTAATTGATGCTTTCTTTTCCAATTAAGGGTATACATTCCCTAATTGATGTTTTTCTTTTCCAGTTAAGGGTATACATTCCCTAACTGATGTTTTGCTTTTCCAATTAAGGGTATACATTCCCTAATTGATGATTTCTTTTCCAGTTAAGGGTATACATTCCCTAACTGATGCTTTTGTTTTCCAATTAAGGGTATATATTCCCTGATTGATGTTTTCTTTTCCAATTAAGGGTATACATTCCCTAGTTGATTTTCTTTTCCCGACATGGGTGTAAACGCTCCCTAGTCGACGCCAATTAAGGGTATACATTCCCTAATTGATGTTTTCCTTTTCCAGTTAAGGGTATACATTCCCTAACTGATGCTTTTCTTCTCCAATTTAGGGTATACATCCCCTAATTGATGCTTTAGGGTATATGTCCTCTAATTGATTTCTTTTCCAACATAAGGTATACAGTCCCCTGTTAATTTTATTTTACAACATAGGGTCTCCAACCTCTAGTTGATCTTGCTTTGAGGCATAGGGTATCCACTCCCTAGTCTACAATAACTCCGGGTGCACTGCTCTCGGATTTTCTTCGCTTTCAATAATAGAGTAGTGTAGATTTCCTTACAATAACTCACGAAATTTTCCTAGTGAAAACTGGGGCATAAAATTTCGTTCGTTTGTTTTGATTTTGCGTAGAGTACAGTCTAAGACAATGGATTCAAGACGACCAAAAGAAGACATCTCGATTCAGAATAAAAAAAAAGGAAATGAAAGACCAAACCCAAGGTATAGAAGCGGAAAAGAGGTGGACTGGTCAAGACAGATTGAAGTCACAAGCTATGCATGTCCATTCTTGATCCGAAAAACTGAGCAAGATTGAACCATCACCGATAACTAACAAGCATCAAGATTCAGATCGGAGTCTCTATAAAGAAGCAGCCAAGATTCAAGATCAAGCTTCAGAAGACTCATAGATAGGAATCTTGTAACTCGTAGTTGATAGGTTTAGTTTAGTCCTTTTCAATTTTGATTTTCGTGTAATAAGGAGATCCGCAACAGTAACAGCAGCAAAAACGGTGAAATCACAGTTACCCGGTAGTCCCAGCTACCAAAACCTCCAGAACTACACTGACATGATTCCTTTATAGCCAAGGATATGTAGGCAACCTTGAAGCAGGGGTCGGTCAAACTTTTCAAAAACGCTTCACTTGGAGTATTTGAACAGGTAAAAGTTATTCATAACTGCTCACTTTATCTTTGCCCGAAAACTCTTCGTGCCTCGAGCAAAGAGGGGCAGTTGTGAGCATGTAATTTTTCACCTACTAAATACTCCTACAAATTCGATACAATAAATTAATTTTACAAATTATTGTTGAATTTTAGTGATTAATTGTGAATTATTTTTGCATTGCATAATCATAATTCATCCTATAAAATTGATAAATAATTTAAAGAATTGCATAATTAGGTGCATAACGTCAAATTATTTTTAGGAAATTACAAAATTTATCGTTCAAATAATTACAAGTGTTAGTTGATAACTCCTTTTTTTTATTCACTCGTTAACTAATATTTCTTTTTCAATTAGATAAAAACTATAATTAGAGATAACTAATATACTATTTGATAATTTATTTAATTAACTAATGATGAAAATAATTTTAATTGACATAATGTAGAATTAACGGTTAAATTATCAATTTAGTCATTTATCTAACAAATTATGAAGCTGACTGATTAGGAGTATTAATTAATTGTTTTATTCTTAATTAATTTATAATTTGACGAAAATAAAGTCATAATTAATTAATTACATTTATTTTTGATTTTAATTAGTGTTAATTAAATTAATTAAAGCTTAATTGACCCTAGAGGCTAAAATCGGACCTCGACTAAGTTACCCAGGCCCAAATCTAGTCTCTACAAACACCCACGACCCAGTCCCAATAGACCCCTTACCCGGCCTTCCCAACACCCATCCCAAACGACCCCGTTTAGTTTAGTCAATCAAATCCCGGCCATTGATCGAAATAGATCAGACAACTAGGAACTCACCCCCCTCTAATATATAACTGTCCAAACGACCCCCACCCACCCTAATTTCCATCAAATCCTAACCCCCCCAAACCTTAGCCGCCTCCACATCCCCTCTGTCTCTCTCCTCTGTATAACAAAACCCTAGCCGCGCTAGGATTCCGCCGCCCAGAAATCACCTACCGGTGGCGGACGACCTCCAAACCACCCCAAAATTTCACCCGATGACCCTCTCCTCACCCTCAACCCCATCCCACCATTGATTTCCCCAAACAAACATCAAATTTCGAGTAATTTCAGATCTAAGAATCTGAAAAACCTAAAATGCTACAACAGTCAGTTTCGAACGATTCAACGGTTAGGACCTACATGAGTCAGTTGCTCTTGATAAGAGCAATTGATTCATGTGGGTTTGACTCGTTTTCAAACCCTACGGAGTCCGGCCAAGGTCCGGCGATTTCGTTTTTTTTTCCGGCCAAAATCCCTTTAACGGGTATCACCTCGTCTCTTTACTGTCTCTATATGAAATCATGTTTAATTACTGATCGTTTTATTTCTTTTTAGGATTAGTCTCTTTGTTTTAGTATGCTGTCCTTTTTTGTTTTTGTTCTTAAGACAAAAGCCATAAATACTCCATCTTTGATAAAACACTGTTTTTCGTTTTTGATTAATTGTTCCTAAATAATGTTTCGAATTGTTTGGTTAGCTGATATAGTTTTATATTGTGCATGTGTTGGATTGTTTTATGCTTGCTGATTATTTTCTTTTCCTTAGATTAATCTGGATTTTTGGTTTTTCTTTGCTTTCGTGTATGTGCTGGTTAGGTTTAACATTTCTTGAAGTGATAACTATTTTTAGGGTTAGTCGCCCATGTTAATCACTGATTTATAGTTCTTCACCTATTAATCGTAGTGTATAATTAATCGTCAATTGAGTAGGAGTAGGGCTTTACTTGAATTAGGTGATTCTTTAGTCTATCTCAGGTTTCGTTTTGAATCTCTATGACTGATTTTACCTGTCTAGATAATAATTTTGAATTGTTTTACCTGTCAGGGACTCCAAGGGGTACATTAGGTAATGTAGAATTAGGAAATCAGGATTTTAAGGATAAAAGGGTCTTTTAATAGGTAAGAATGTTCTAGAATAGGGGCAGCTGTCCCAAAGATAAGGTTGACATCCGCCCTATGCATTATTTTGTACTATTGTTTTTTTCAGCTCTTGAATGGGGAATATGCCAAAGCATATCCCATCTTTGAGCCCCCTATAAATAGACTTTCTTTTTACATATTCTGGACTGATTTTTGAACCCTTTTGCCTGTTGAAAATCTGGATACAGAAATTTCACATACACAATAGAAATCCTATACTGAAAGAACACTCGATTTAGGTATAGAAATATCTGAAAAAATCTAGTTTTCCTCAGTCTTGGTATTCTTGAACTTGGGTGGTAGCTAACTAGTTTTTCTGGGTTTTTAAAAGTTTATCCAGTTGAAATATGTTTTTCTTGCTTGTCTTGCTTCAGTTTCTGGTTTTTCAAGCTCTCACTTTCTGGGTTTCTCTACTGCTGGTCTTGTTGCCCATTAGTTGCTGTGTCGATCTCCAATTTTTAGCATCTGACCTTTATTTGGTCAAATTTTCTGTTGTTTTACTCTTAAAAAGGTATGTATTAACTCTTCTTATTCTCAATGAAATGCTGGATTGTAATTCTCTTCTTTTACTCATTGCTTAAGCTAGTTGTTCTTGATAAATAAGGTTGTTTCTTCTATTGTACGTAAATGTGGCTTTATAGATGTTTGTTAACATGATAATGAACCTGTGAGTGTGACAAATATTGTTCTGATACTGGTATTTTTTGGTTGGTATATGTTGTTTAATGACTGTGTAGTTAATATTCATATTTCTAAATAATAGAACAATCTGCACTAGGATGATTGAATCTGGCCTTTTCTATGGTTAGATTCTTTCCCTAAGAATGCAAAAAAATATGCTTTAAATTGAATCTCTTTGGTCAATAAAGAGATTCAACAAGCAAGTCTCTAGATAGGTTAGTGTTAGCACTATGGTAGATGAGTTTGACTTGTTGATAGTCAAATTCACCCCATAGTAGTGCATAAACACTAGTTGGCTGAAGTTTACCCCTCAAAAAGGGTATAAAGTATATAGTTAATAAGGGCACTGGGGTGAGGGATTGAACCCTTGATTGGTCAAATTCATCCCCTAAAAATTCCTAGATAATTAAAGTACCATAGATTTAGAATTATGTAAATGTTAGCACTAAGGTAGATGAATTTGACTCTTTGATAGTCAAATTCGTCCCATAACAGTGCATACGAGTTATTTAACTTGCTGAAATTGTCCTTTCAAAGGATTTAAAGTGGATAATCAAAGGCTCACTAGAGGAAAGAATCTGGAATCCTTCATTATGATCAGATTTATCCTCTTAAAATGCCTAAATAATCAAGTTAAGGAACTAATGTGGACTGAAGGTCCCAAGTATAAAAATGACAAGTCCGGAGGTGAGTTGATCCTTTCATGATCACATTCACCCTGAGAAAATGCATAAATAATTCTGCCAGGTAATATGGTTTGAACACAAGCATTGTCAGAATCAAAACTGACCTCTCCATGGTCCATTTGGTTTTGGTAGTTGCAGAACACTCAATCAACCAGGGGTGTTTACAGATTACGAAGAAAGGCATATGGACTTAAGGGAATACAAGTTAGGAAAATTAGTTAAAAATTTCTTTTTTTTAGTTTTCCATTTTTCTGTAAAGTGTATTTATATGGAAGTAGTTTATATTCATTTTCAGAATCATGTAATGAAAGACTGCACTGTATACATTTGAATTCTTCTTAGTAATCATGTCTTTTCTTTTTCTTTAAAAAAAAAGGGGTTGTTTTTAGTAAATTTATAATCCACCTCCCTGTCTCCAAAATAGCATGACAACAGTAGGAAATTGAGTGTATATTTAAGCTAGCATACATAGGATTTTATAAACATTTGCTGCTTTGAAAAATGGCTATCACGATTTTAGTTATCATCAATATAAGGTAGAGTTAATTACGCCTAGTTCATTTCGCATCTAGTAAACTTTATGAAATCAACGTATGTAACATATTCTTTACAAATGAATTGCAATTTTGGTGATGCGTGCTCATGTTCAAACTGGTAAAAGAAACTATAAGATTAGTTCTAGACTACAAATTCAAACGCCTAGTGTTCATTTTGACATCCTACATCCTTGAAACTCTTGTGATTTACTTGTGCTCAATTTGGCAAATCTTTGGATGCATATGAGTGTAATTTTTCCCAAACAATGATAACTGAAAATAACACTAAAAAATGCAAACTTTGATTATCGTTGTTAAGTGCAAATGTTCCTGTTATGCTTATCCCTAGTAATGTTAGTTCGAAAAATACATATCCTTTCCTGTTAACTAGACACAATTATGATTGGCCAAAAGAGTTGAAACAATTTGGGGCTAAAATATGGTCATAGCCCAAAACATGTTATCTTTAGGCTATTGAACATCATTTTAGGCAATCCGTAGCTAGAATGAATACCTTTACCTTGAAATTTGACAAAAATCAATTATTATCTCAAGTTACCTTAACCTACACTCGGGAGTGGAAACTCATGCCCCCAACCCTCAACTCCAAACATTAACAAATGTACATAGTAATCACGGGTGCATTTCATGTGAGGTGTATGCCGTGTGCTCAAAAATAACAAGTGCATGCCATCGTGACTTGTTCAAGATAAACCCATAAACGTCCTAATTGATCTTAAAACTAAAATGCTCCTTTAAATAGAAAACATAAAGAATTCTCAAACATCGCCTCAAATAAGTACTATAAAACCGTCATGACCATAGTCTTGATTACGCAACCTACACTCGGGTGCGGAAACTCATGTCCCCGTCTTCAACTCAAACTATAATAAAAATTACATATTGTAATTGCAGGTGCATTTCATGTGGCGCAGTTATAATATGTCCAAAAACAAACAAATGCACGATATTGTGACTTGTTTTAAGATAAATCCATAAATATTAAAAGCGGCTAAAAGTGAAAAAGGCTAAAAAGCACAATAGGTTTAAAATATGTAAGTAATTAGATAATTAGGCAAAAAATTAATAGTTAAGCAACCGTACTAGAACCACGGAACTTGGGAATGCCTAACACCTTCTCCGGGGTTAATAGAATTTCTTACTCGGATTTCTGGTCGCAGACGACTTAAAACAGAGTCAAAATTTCCTCGATTTGGGATTTTTAAAACAGTGTCCCGGAACATCGTCAAAAATTCGGGTGGCGAATCTGAGAAATAATAATAAATCCCAAATCCGAATAATGTCACTTTAATTGGAAAAACTCCCTTATTACCCCTTCATTAATCCGGAGGGTGGAAAAAGGAGGTGTGACACATGTATACTGTCACAACTCAGAATTCCCATCGTCAGGACGATGATAGCGCCTAACATTTCACTTGCTAGGCAAGCCAACGATAGAGGATCTTTAAGCCAATTTTAATCAATTTCACTAAGTAAAAACAATTAAGCTGAAATGAAGCTAAAAACTGGTGCGGAATAACATAAGAAACCCATATTATCTAAGTACAACCTCGATCTCGAGTCACAATTCACGAGTTTCTAGAGTCTCTACAAATAGGGTTTGAAATAAATACAACTGTCTTGAATGAAAAGAACAGTAAAATAGGGGAAATGGAAGGGGACTTCAAGATCTGCGGACGCCAAGAGATCTACCTCGAGTCTCCTCAAGAAAATCCGAGCTGAAACGTCTCATAGACAGCTGCGACCAATACCAAAATCTGCACAATAAGTGTAGAGTGTAGTATGAGTACAACTGAGCTAATGTACTCCGTAAGTGTCGAGCCTAACCTCGACGCGGTAGTGACGAGGCTAAGGCAAGACACCCACGTAAAATAAACCTGCATAGATAACAATATACGTATAACATAACAACAAATAAAAGTTAAACATGTGATTTTGGGAGGGGACATGTGAAAGAGGTACACGATATGATAAATATGATATGGAATGATAACAGGAACAATCAATAAGCCTTTAAACAACAAAACAAATAAACATAATGAACAAAATTGCACGGCATCACCCTTCGTGCATTTACTCTCAACCTCACTGTGAAACAATAATAAATGCACGTCATCACCCTTCATGCTTTTACTCTCAACCTCACTATGAAAAAATAATAACTTCATGGCATCACCCTTCGTGCTTTCACCCTTCGTGCTTTTACTCTCAACCTCACTGTGAAACAATAATAACTGCACGACATCGCCCTTCGTGCTTTTACCCCCTCAACCTCACCGTGAAAGAACAATAACTGCACGGCATCACCCTTCGTGCTTTTACTCTCAACCTCACCATATAATAATGAACATAAAAAAAGGGAGACTGAATAACCAAGAACAAGCCTCACATCAACAATCTTTCCGCAATATCAACCTCAACTTCAGAAAACAATACTTAATTATCTCAAATAACTCATAACTGCGGAAAGAACAATCAATTTAGTAACCAACTAGTCTAAGCATGGATATCATGATAAATGGATGAAATAAACTACAAGAAATAAGTCCCACCCGCATGGTTTGACCCAACAACAACGCATAAGTACTCCTCACCTCACATATATGTTGTACCCGACCTCTAACATGTATCAAATAGGCAAACAAGTCCTAATCCCTCAAGTCAAGTTTAACCACGACAATTACCTCGCTCGAAAGACCAACTCAAAGCTCAACCACCGCTTTGCCTTTTGAACAAGACTCCGAACCAACCAAATCTACCAATTATCAACCAAACGATTCAAAATAAGCCTTAATAACTACCCACGAATGAAAAAGGTTCAATTTAGGTCATTATTGAAAAAGTAAACTAAAGTCAACTCCTGGGCCCTCTTGGTCCAAACTCAAAATTCGGACCAAAACCCGATTACCCATTCACCCCCGAGCCCGGTTATGTAATTTTTTTCAAAATCCAACCTCAATTTGAGGTCTAAATTCTAATTTTACCAAAATCTCTAATTCTACCCAAACCCCAAATTTCCACCATGAAAATACTAGATTTTAGGTTGAAATCTTATGAAATGTAATGGAAGTTTGAAAGAAAATAGGTTAGAATCACTTACCAATGAATTGGGGAAGAAGGGTTCTTGGAAAAATCTCCTCTAGGGTTTTCTTGTTTTAAAATTTTGAATAATGAGATAAAATCCCGTTTTTCAACTATTTGCCCAGTCGCAGATGTCGCATTTGCGACCTGAGGTTCGCAAATACGAACCCTGTAAATGCGAAGAAACAACCACAATTGCGAAATCTCCCCATTTCTGCTATCATCGCAATTACGATAAATAGTTTGCAATTACGAACAGTGGGCCCTCCGCAAATGCGACTAAGATGATCGCAAATGGGAAAGAGCTCTTCCTAGTCCCACTTCGCAAATGCGAAATTGAGGTGCCCAGCTACTCTTTGCAAATGCGAGGAGTTGCTCGCAAATGTGAAACTAACAGAGGTTGCAAATGCGAAGCCTGAGCTCCAATTACGAGGTCTGAAGCCTGCACCAGAACCAAAACACACCAGCACTTTCCTAAGTACATAATTCACTCTATTGCTTTCACGACCCGGAATTCCCACCTTCGGGACCGTGATAGCGCCTGACATTTCACTTGCTAGGCAAGCCAACGTTAGAGGATTCTTTAAGCCAATTTTAGTCAATTTCAATAACAGGATCAATTAAGCGAAATAGAAGCTAAAACTGAAATGCGGAATAACATAAAGCCCATCATATTTGATACAATTCGGATCTGGAGTCACAACTCACGAGCTTCTAGGATTTTCTACAAACAGAGCCTGAAAGAAAAACAACTGTTCTGAATGAAAAGACACAAAAAAATAGGGAAAATAGAAGAGGACTCTAAGGTCTGCGGATGCCAGCAAATATACTTTGAGTCTCCACTAAGTAATTCCAAGCTGCTAAGCCTCACGATCAGCTAGGGCTGGTACCAAAATCTACACAAGAAGTACAGAGTGTAGTATGAGTACAACCGACCCCATGTACTTGTACGTGTCGAGCCTAACCTCGACGAAGTAGTGACGAGTCTATGATAAGACACCCACATAATAAACCTGTGCAGATAACAGTATATAAACAAGATAACAACAAATAACAGCTAAACATGTACTATTGGGAGGAGGACATGCAAAAAGGGGGTGCAAGATATAAGAGATACAGCGGAAATCATAACCCGAAGTAGTAAATATTCCTTTAACCAGTAAAAACAATTAAGCACAACGAAGAAAATTGCACGACATCACCCATCGTGCTTTTACTCTCAACCTCACAATGAAACAATGATTGTCACGACCCGATTTACCCTCCAAAGGTGTCGTGATGGCACCTAGTCGCTACGAGTAGGTAAGCCTACTATAAAGGGGAAAACTGAAATAAAACACAAGAAATAAAGGGGATAAGGGAAATGATACAAATAACATACTGGCCGCCGGCTCATACAAAATATAACTCCCCAAGACCCGGAATGTCACAGACAGTCACAAGCTTCTATCACAACTGTAGCTCTAACAAAAACTAGAAAGTACATAAGAAAATCTCTACAAGATAGAATGGAAGGGGACTCGAAGGATTCTGTGGACGCGACAGAAATACCTTGCAGTCTCTTAGAATCAGCGGCATTGACTAACCATGAGGATGATAACTCATACCTGGATCTACACACGAAAACATGTGCAGGAAAGGGCGTGAATACACCACATTTGGTACCCAATAAGTGCCAAGCCTAACCCCGGTCAAGTAGTGACAAGGTCAGGTTAAGGCTCTACTGGATTTCTAAATAAGTCAATTTAAAACAGCACAAAAGATAGGTAATGTCTACAGTAAGCAGTTTAAGAAAAACAATATAAATTTTTACAGTAAAAAAAGTCCTCGGCTCAACACAATGCATCACAAAGTGGAATCTCCCGGGATACTGTCCCGTAGTTCCAAATGATATGCGGTACAGGGGGATCTCCCGGAATACGTTTGTAGTCTCAAAATAAATATGCAGTGCAGGGGGGATCTCCCAGAATACGTTCGTAGTCACAAAGTAAATATGCAGTACAGGGAGATCTCCCAGAATACGTCCGTAGTCCCAAAACAAAATATGCAGTACAGGCGGATCTCCCAGAATACATTCGTAGTCCCAAAGTAAATATGCTATGCAGAATGAATGACAAGCATAACATCGAATTTACGCAGTTTATACTAATCATAGATAAGGAAAATAAGGGCTTAACTAAGCATGGCACACAGAAGATCAAGTAGGCAATTAAGCATGTAAACATGTTTTCCTAATCTAAGCTAGACAATATATATATGAGAACAAGTTCATAGAAGAAAAACAATTTATGTTTTAGTAAGGGAAAAAATGAGATTTTTGCAATAACGGCTCGCGTACGTACTCGTCACCTCACGTAAACGGCACCCACACAACATTTAGCATCAAATATCCTAAGGGGGAAGTCCCCAACACAAGGTTAGGCAAGACACTTACCTTGACTGCTCAATTCAACCCGGAATCACGCTCTTGCCACGAGTACCAAACTCTGAATGGCCCGAATCTATTCAAATAAGTTTCATAATGTGAATATCACTACAAGAAACTAGTTTAACAAATAAATTTGAAGCTAAAGCGAAAAATTAAGGAAATTTCCCAAAAAGTCTCCTGGTCCCACGACTCGAAATCGGGTGAAAGTCACAAATTCCGAACACCCATTCACTCACGAGTACACTCAACCAAAAATCATCAAAATCCGACGTCAAAATCTCACTAAAAACTTGGATTCTCAATTGGGGGACCTTTCTATCATTTTCAAATATTTTCCCACAATTTCTCCTTAATTAGGTTGAAGAATTCACTATAGATTGATGAAATACAAGGGAAATAGGATTAGGAATCGTTACCTATTGATCTCCTCTTCAGAATCCTCACAAAATCGCCAAATCCCGAGCTCTAATTTGATTTTTGAAGTTATGAACTCAAACCCTCGATTTTTCCCAATTTCTGCCCAGTGATTTCCGCTTTTGCGGTCAATTGGGCCGCACTTGCGGTCCTGCACCTGCGGAAAAGGCATCGCAGGTGCGAAAATTCATTAATTGGGCTAGGGTCGTATCTGCAGTATCTAGGCCGCATCTGCGGTTTCTTAGCCGCATCTGCGAGCCCAACCGACCTTGGAAAAGTCCGCATCTGCGCAACCCCTACCACACATGCGTGTCTGCACCTGCTGCTCCCCTTCCTCAGGTGCGAGACACCAGAACCAACAAACTTCAGCTATTAGCTTAAGTCTAAAAATCTTCCCGTTGAACATCCGTAACACACCTGAGGCCCCCGGGACCTTAACCAAAACCACCAACAAGTCCTATAACCTCATTCAAACTTAGTCGAGCCTTCAAATCATATCAAATAACACCAAAACGAGGATTAAACACATATTCAAGCCTAAGAACTTAGCAAATTTTCCGAAATCCACAACGATGCTGAAACACGTCAAAACTAGTCTGATTGACCTCAAATTTGACACACAAGTCAAAAATGACACCACAAACCTACAACCACTCTCGGAATTCCATTCCGAGTCCGATATCAAAATTTCACCTATCGGCTGAAATCGTCGAAGTTCCAACTTTCGCCAATTCAAGCCTAAATCCACTACATACCTCGAAAACATATTCCGGATGCTCTCCTAACCCCAAAATAACTTAACAAAGCTAACGGAGTCAACAGAATCCATTCCAGACCCGTCTTCACACAGTTCCGACAACGGTCCGATTTCTAAGGCTTAAACTCATAATTAGGGACTAAGTGGCCCAAAAATCTCTGAATTTCATAGCTAATCACTCCGTCAAGTCCTAAAAGCAGAAACAAACGTGGGGAAATCAGTTATTAGGGGATCGGGGCTCTAACTCTCAAAACGACCGGTTGGGTCGTTACAATGATACAACACGGCATCATCCTTCGTGCTTTTACTCTCAATCTCACAATGAAACAATGATACTCCACGGCATCACCCTTCGTGCTTTTCCTCTCACTCTCAATATAAATCAATAGATACAACACGACATCACCCTTCGTGCATTAACTCTCATAACATGGCACGACATCACCCTTTATGCATTAACACTCACAATATGGCACGACATCACCCTTCGTTCTTTAACACTATCCATTACCACATAATAATGAACAAGTAATAACAGGGAGATAGGATCAACAAGAACAAGCCGTACTTCAACAATAGTTCCACAATACCAATCTCAACTTTGGAATCAATACTCAATTATCACAAAATCCCATAAACACAGTAAGAACGATCAATTTAACAAATAACTAGTCTAAGCATGGATAACATGATCAAAGTAAGCAATAATTGCATGGAACAAGTCCCACCCGCATGATTTAACCCGACAACAACGCATAAATACTTGTCACCTCACATATATGTTGTACCCAACATCTAAACATGTAGCAAATAGACAAACAAGTCCTAATCCCTCAAGTCAAGGTTAACCAGGACTCTTACCTCGCTCTAAAAGTCCACTCAAAGCTCAACCACAGCTTTGCCTTTCAAACAAGGCTCTGAACCAATAGAATCTAGAAAATTACAAACCAAAAAATTCATATTAAGCCTTAGGAACTACCCACGATTGCAAAGGATTCAATTTAGGTCATTATTGAAAATGTCAACAAAAGTCAACCCCTGATCCCGCTTGGTCCAATCCTGAAATTCGGACCAAAACCCGATTACCCATTCACCCCCGAGCCCGGTTATGTAATTTGTTTTAGAATACGACCTCAATTTGAGGTCTAAATCCCCATATTACAAAAATCCTTAATTTTACCAAACCCCCAATTTCCACCATGAAAACACAAGGTTTTAGGTAGAAATCTCAGGCAATGAATTAAAATATTGAAATAAACTAATTTAAAATCACTTACCAATGATTTGGGGAAGAAGAGCTCTTTGAAAAAATGCCTCTAGGGTTTCTAAGTTTGAAAATTTGAGAGAATGAACAAAAATCATGTCTAACTCCCATTTTGATCAGTTACAGATGTCACATTTGCAACCTGGGGTTCGCAAACGTGAACCCTGCAAATGCGAAGAAACTATCACAAATCTGAAGTCCATCACATCTCTGCTTTCATCGCATTTGCGATGAATGGTTCACAAATGATAACTTTTATTTTCCGCAAATGTGGCCGTTTGATCTCAATTGTGATCACTGTACCCCCCTGTGTCACTTCACAAAATGTGAAGTCCTGTTAGAAAATGCGAACTTAAGGTGCCCCACCTACTCTTCGCAAATGCGAGGAGTTGCTGTCACGACCCAATATCCCTCAGTTGGGTGTCGTGATGACACCTAGTCTTAGGGACTAGGTCAACCTAACATTAACTGAAATAGCAAAAATATTTAACCAACATCTGACGATTTCAAAATAGAAAGTCTTTACAAATTACAAATCCCAAAATCGGTAGTACAAGTCATAAGCTCCACTGAGTTACTAGGAGGTCTACAAATACAACTGTTTTGAAATGACAAACAGTATAAACATGATGTGTGGCTAGAATTCATGGTTTAACACGTTATGTGCCTTACATTTTATGTGTGTTAATGATAAAAATACACTTTGTATGTGCATAATGGAGTCTATTTCATGTGTATGTGAATTGGAGATGGAAGCCGAGCTAAATGGATGCATAAACGTCGAAAATATGCTCAAGAGGCGAAGAGGAGTGCACCAGGCTATAGCCGGGCGTTTGAGCCTTAAGGCCAGACCTGGCCTGGCATTATCCAGGCGTTTGAGCCTTAAGGCCAGGCCTGGCCTGGAGTTATCCAGGTGTTTGAGCCTTAAGGCCAGGCTTGGCCTGGCTTTATCCAGGCGTTTGGGCCATAAAGTCAGGTCCCTGGTCTGGTCCAATCCGAGTTTTGAAGATTTTAAGTGTTTTCCGGTTTGAATAGAAGTCTCCTACAGGTTTAGGGTTTGTCCCAAATATATAAATAGACCCAAAAACATAACTTTGAAAAGAGATTCCATTAGAGACAAGAGACGCCTGTGGAATACTACTCAGAGAAGCAAAACATGGATTTTTACAGCTTTTATTCATTACTTTGTAGTTTCATTATGCAAGTTATTTTAGAGTTGATTATTATGAGCATGAGTAGCTAATTTCTTTAATCTAGGGTTTTGGTGGAACCCGTTGGGGGATGAACTTATTGTGATATTAATATAGCTTTGATTGGTTGATTAAACTCTATTTGTTCAACTACGTTCTTGTTGTAGTTAATTGAAATGATCCTTATTAGCTGTTCCTATTTATTATGTATCTACTTGAGAGAGAGTGCATATTTAGGTAGTTGTTTGAACAACACCACTCCCAAAGTATAGACGAAAGTCATAACCGAGGGTTTAGAGGTTGGATTAGAGATAACGATACCTCGGGTGCAATCTAAAGTGAACTGTAATGCAATCTAGCTAGCGTAACTTGAGAGAGTGCGTCTAGTAAATTATCATAATTACTTGAGAGAGATTTATGGTAGATAGAGTGTTCATGATTGATAGACGCAACTAATCAAACTATAAGAAGTATCCAAGAAGGAAGTTCACCAATGGGGGAAACCATGACCTTAGACCTTTATTATAATTGTTTACAACACATTGTTAGTAATCGTTAGTTATTATTATTGTCAGTAGAACTAGTAAACCATCACCAATTTATATTCAAAAAGTTTTGAGAGAATTGATTGAGTAAAAGTTGCGTATTCTAAAGACTTGATTGATACGTTAATTCCCTGTGGGATCGACTCTGGGCATAATACCCCGGATCATATTTGCAACGCCTGTTTAGTCTTTTATTAGACATAGTTGAGCGTGATCAAAATACAACATCAGAAGTTATCTCTGAAGCTTGCGAACGCAGCAGTAGGTTTACCTTGATTCTCCACAGCAAAATCCGTACAGCTAACAAGCGATTGACTGACTCCGATATACCTGGATCTGTACAAAAATGTGTAGAGGTGTAGTATGAGTACACCATAGCGGTACCCAGCAAGTATAAAGACTAACCTCAACGAAGTAGTGACGAGGAACAGTCAAGACACCTACTGGACTAAATAAACCTGAGCAAGTATAAGTGGAGAACTAACAGAGTACAACAAAACTACGCATAATGACAATAATGATACAATGCTTACCATAGGAAATAGAAACTACCATTAACAGCGGAACACCACAAGTAATAACATAGAAGATTAAGTTGAACACAATTAAAATCCGGTAAAAACAATTAAAGGAATGACAGGTAGCAACTAGATGAGAATAAATACTTTCAAAGCAGATTTTATCCAATAATCTCCACGAGGTACCAAACCTCAAAATAGTCATAATTCACGGGTCCCAATTTGTGAACCCTGAACACTTGGCATCTTGTCCCTCATTACAGCTAATAACTGACGGACGACGCACGTGCCAATAGAACCCTTCTCCCGTAGAGACAAATAGACGAGAGTGTAGAGAAATTATCAATAACATCAGGATCCATTTTCTTGAATCGTTAAGGGTGATTAACTACGTGTATGCTTGTGCCAATGTTCTATCACAGTTCCAGTCAACAAGTAAGGGTAGCGACAATGAATGACACATAAGAAACTATCACCACGAAATGAACACGGTATAAATCACACAGAGTAGGCACACCACTACACAAATAACTACAATAACAATGCTCCCAGGCTATCACAAGTCATCACAATCAATCCCCGACATAGCCCACCTTGTCTCGCCACGTGCGCAATATTAAAGTAAATGCCCACCTTGTCTCACCATACGTGCATAATAATTTTCTCACCTTGTCTTGCCACATGCGCAACCCATAAATATATCTCGCCTTGTCACGTCGCATGTGCAAATATCAATAGTAACAATGTCACGACAGAAACCTCGTGCAACCCAATAACATCCGCATGGCAGAAACCTCGTGCATCACAATAACAACCGCACGTCAGAAACCTCGTGCATCACAATAACAACCACATGACAGAAACCTTGTGCATCACAATAACAACAACACGACAGAAACCCCATGCATCACAACAACAACCACAACAACAACGATGAAAATAACATAAGAGTACGATAAATAAATCAACTGAGAAATTCCAGAACTCAAAGAAACGGATGAAACAGACTCACAAGGAAAGACACAACAGAAATAACGATACCACCTAGAAATAGTTCAACAAGGAAGACATATTGTGTAGAAATGACCTCCACGTAAGTGCAATTCAACAACAAGGGAGTTATCACGAGTCGATAAATTCCAAATAAGGATAAATAATTGTAGAAGAGACAATAATAATTTCAAATAAAGATAAGAAGTTAGGAAAGGATAGCATGGCAATCGAAGAGGCAACAACTTCAATTAAGGCACACAAGAGTCAAATAGTCAATAAGAGTGGAACATAAAGCAATTAATTCCAAATAAAACACGTAGAGGTGAACCTAGTAAATTGGCAAACTTAACATAATAAAACAACTTCATATCTAATGAACATAAGAACCTACGAGCCCTAAAAGGTCAACTTTCCACAATAAGTCCGGGCACGTACTCGTCACCTCACATGCACGGACTTTACATGTTACAATTAGCATAAAAGACTCAAATCCTAAGGAGTAGTTCCCCCACACAAGGTTAGGCAAGATACTTACCTCAAAGAAGCTAGACCGCTACTCTAAAATGAACTTCTCAGGTGAAATAACCTCCCGACGACTCAAATCTAGCCAAAATAACTTCAAAGCATAAATAAAACTCATAAGAAACTATTACGGATACTAAAGCTTCAATCTTTATCAAAAGCTAAAAATAACCTAAAAGTCGACCCCCCGGCCCGCACCTCGGAACCCGATAATGTTCCACAAAATACGAACACCAATTAAATTACGAGTCCAACCATACTAATTTCATCCAATTCCGACTCCGAATTGATGTTCAAAACTCAATTATTCTCTTTAGAAAAGTTTTTGATAAAAACCTCTAATTCTCCAATTAAAATATGAATTAATTCAAAAATAACTTATGTAATCATATTAAAATACAAAAAGTATTGTTAGATACTGACCCCCATGAAAAGACGAGAAGAACACCGCAAAAATCACCTCAATCAGAGCTCTAGAACTCAAGATATGCTCAAAATACCAAAATAACAAAATAATGTTGTCTGATTTTTTTATACTCAGGGATTTTCGCTTTTGCGACAAAAAAATCGCACCTGCGCATTTCCAGTTGTAACTCCGCTGTTACGGACCAATTTTCGCACCTGCAGGGTCGCAGATGCGGACCCAACTTCGCATTTGCGAAGCACCAGCTCTCTTCTCCGACAATAAAATGAGCATAACTTCCTCATACGATGTCCAAATTTGACGATTCTTTTTGCTATGGCTCCGTGATTATGATTCGGATCTAATGCTTCAATCAAAAGAGAAATTGGATCTCATTTTCTTAATGTGGTACCATTTATGCTTGAAGCGCAACACAACTCAAACCTATTCAAAACTCACCTGAGCCCCTTGGGACCACGTCCGAACATACCAATAAGTGCCAAAACATAACGCAGGCCTGCTCGAGGCATCAAATCACATCAAAACTACGAATCGCACCATGAATCGAACTCATAAACTTTCAAATCTTCCAACTTTAAAACTCGCGCTGAAACCTATCAAACCAACCCGCAATGGCGTCAAAATTTGCAGGCAAGTCCCAAATGAAATAACGGAGTTGTTCCAACTCTCGGAATCGCATTCCGACCCCGATATCACCAAATTCAACTCTTGGTCAAACCTCTCAACCTTCCAAACTTCAACTTTTCCAATGTTCACCGAAATGCTTCAAATTACCCTACAGACCTCCAAATCCAAATCCGGACGCACGCCTATGTCCAAAATCAGCGTACGAGGCTGTTGGAATCGTCAAAAACCCATTCCGGAGTCTTTTACATAAAAGTCAAATTTCTGTCAACTATTATTGCTTAAGCTTCCAAAACTAGAATCCTTCTTCCAAATTGACTCTGAATCATGCGATAACTGAACTCGACCACGCATGCAAGTCATAACACAAAATACGAAGCTGTTCAAAACCTTATGCCGCCGAACGGGACTTAATTCACAAAACGACCGACCGGGTCGTTAAGTTGCTCGCAAATTTGAACCTAGTAGAGGTCGCAAATGCGAAGCCTGACCTCGCAAATGGGAGATCAGAGGCTTGCACCATAACTGAAACACACCAACAATGTTTCTAAGTCCAATTTCACTCTGTAGCCTATATGAAACTCACCCGAGTCCTCGGGGCTCTAAATCAAATATGCACACAAGTCTAAAAATATCATACGAACTTGCCCGCGCGATCAAATTGCCAAAATAACACCTAGAACTACGAATTTAGCATCAAATAAAAGGAAATTTTCAAGAAAACTCATGAACTTCTATTTTCACAACCGAACGTCCGAATCTCGTCAAACCAACTCTGTTTCTCATCAAATTGACAGACAAGTCATAAATATAGTATTGGACCTATACCACATTCTGAAATTAAAATACGGACCCGATATCTAAAAAGTCAAACATTGGTCAAATATTTCAAAGTCATTAAGCCTTTAACTTTCAAATTTCAACAAAGTGCGATAACTCGGGCTAGGGACTTCCGAATTCGATTCCTGGTATACGCACAAGTCCCAAATTACGATACGGACCCACCGGAACCGTCAAAACACGAATCCGGATCCGTTTGCTCAAAATGTTGACCAAAGTCATCTCAAATGTATTTTAAAGAAAAAAAAAATCATATTTTCTCAGTTTTAAACATAAAGGCTTTCCGGAAAAATATCTAGATTGTGCACGCAAATTGAGGAAGGCTAAAATGATGTATTTAAGGCTTCAAAGAGAAAATTTAGGTTCTAAAACATAAGATGACCTATCGGGTCATTACATTAGCCTATCAGAAACTCACCCGAGCCCTCGGGGCTCCAAATCAAACATGCACACAAGTCCATAAACATCATACGAACTTACTCACGCGATAAAAACACCAAAATAACACCTAGAACTATGAATCGGACACCAAAATCAAATGACATTTTCAAGAAACTTAGAACTTGTATTTCAACAACCGGACATCCGAGTCACGTCAAACCAACTCTGTTTCTCACCAAATTTGATAGACAAGTCATAAATATAGTAATGAACTTATACTGGGTTTCGAAACCAAAATACAGATCTAGTATCAATAAAGTCAAACATTGGTCAAACCTTGTAAGTCATTAAGTCTTTAAACTTCAATTTTTCGATAAAATACGAAAACTCGAGCTAGGGACCTCAGAATTTGATTCCGGGCATACTCCCAAGTCCCAAATCACGATACGGACCCACTGGCACCGTCAAAACACGAGTACAGGTCTATTTTCTCAAAATATTGATCGAAGTCAACTCAAAATTTCTTACTTTATCAATTTTTTAACATAAAAGCCTTCCGAAATAATATCCGGACTGCCCACACAAATCGAGGAAGGCTTAAAAGAGCTAACGGAGGCTTCAAAACACAGATTTAAGGTTTAAAACTCTAGATGACCTACTGGGTCATCACAATCTCCACCTCTAAATTAATCGTTCATCCTCGAACGGACATAGAAAAGCACCTGGGCTAGTTAAAAGGTGTGGATATCTACTCCGCATATCTGACTCGGACTCCCAAGTAGCTGCCTTGAGAGGCTGACC
Source organism: Nicotiana paniculata (assembly GCA_005239505.1). Lineage (NCBI taxonomy): Eukaryota > Viridiplantae > Streptophyta > Magnoliopsida > Solanales > Solanaceae > Nicotiana > Nicotiana paniculata. The sequence continues at coordinate 34,247 of ML360896.1, read as the reverse complement.
TCTCTACCACACTCAAACTGAAGGATAACTCTTAGACCTCAACTATCGAACCTGTCGGGTTAAAATAGCCACAGGATCCTCCTCGTAAGTCAAATCCTTGTCCAATTGGACAGAGGTGAAATCTAATACATAGGAGGGATCACTGTGATATTTCCGGAGCATAGACACATGGATCACCGGATGAAATTCTGATAAACTAGGTGGCAATGCGAGCCTGTAAACCACCTCACCTACTCTCTCCAGAATCTCAAAGTGTCTGATGTACCTAGGGCTCAACTGGACCTTCTTTTCAAACCTCATCACACCCTTCATGGGTGAAACCCCAAGCAATTCCCTCTCTCCGACCATGAATGCAACATCACGAACTCGAAGGTCGGCATAACTCTTCTGCCTGGACTAAGCTATGCGAAGTCGATCCTGAATAATCTTAACCTTATCCAAGGCATCCTGTACCAAATTTGTACCCAAAAACCGAGCCTCCCCCGCTCGAACCATCCAACTGGAGATCAGCACCGCCTCCTGTATAATGCCTCATAGGGAGCCATCTGAATGCTCGACTGGTAGCTGTTGTTGTAGGCAAACTCCGTAAGCGGCAAGAACTGATCTGATGCAGAGCATATCCTCCAATATCTGAATAGTGCGCTCGGACTGTCTGTCCATCTGAGGATGAAATGATGTGCTCGACTCAACCTGCATACCCAACTCATGTGTTGCTCTCCAAAAGTGTGAGGTGAACTGCGCACCTCGATCAGAGATGATAGACATAGTCACACCGTGAAGACAGATGATCTCCCGGATATGGATCTCTACCAACCGCTCTGAAAAATAGATAACTACCACATGAATGAAATGCACTAACTTAGTCAGCCTATCCACAATAACCCACACCGCATCGAACTTCCTCTGAGTCCGTGGGAGTCCAAAAACAACAATCCATAGTGATACGCTCCCACTTCCATTCAAGAATCTCTAACTTCTGAAGAAAACCACCAGGTATCTGATGTTCATACTTTACTTGCTGACAATTTAGACACCGAGCTACATATGCCACTATATCCTTTTTCATCCTCCTCCACCAAAAATGATGCCGCAAGTCCTGATACATCTTGGAGGCTCCCAGATGAATAGAATATCGGGAACTGTGGGCCTCGTCAAGAATCAACTCACGAAGTCCATCTATATTGGGCACACAAATACGACCATGCATCCTTAAAACTCCATCATCTCCAATAGGGACCTGCTTGGCACCACCGTGCTGCACTGTGTCTCTAAGGACAAGCAAATGAGGGTCATCATATTGTCACTCCCTGATACGCTCAAACAAGGAAGACCGAGCGACTGTACAAGCTAGGACACGGCTGGGCTTCAAAATATCCAACCTCATGAACTGATTGGACAAAGCCTGAACATCTGATGCAAGCGCTCTCTCACCAACTGGAATGTACGCAAGGCTACCCATACTCGCTGCCTTTCTACTTAAGGCGTCGGCCACCACATTGGCCTTCCCGCGATGATACAAGATGGTGATATCATAGTCTTTCAATAGCTCCAACTACCCCCTGCCTCAAATTGAGATCTTTTTGTTTGAACAAAAACTGAAGGCTCCGATGATCCGTGAAAACCTCATACGACACGCCATAAAGATAGTGCCTCCAAATCTTCAGCACATGAAAAATGGCTGCTAGCTCAAAGTCATGGACATGGTAGTTCTTCTCATGAACCTTCAACTGCCGCGACGCATATGCAATCACTCTGCCATCATACATCAATACTGCACCGAGCCCAATACGGGATGCATCATAATATACCGTATAAGATCCTGAACTTGTGGGCAACACCAATACTGGCGCTATAGTCAAAGCAGTCTTGAGCTTCTGAAAGGTCGCCTCACACTCGTCTGAACATGTGAACAGGGCACCTTTCTGGGTCAATTTCGTCAATGGGGATGCTATAGATGAGAACCCTTCCACAAACTGACGGTAATAACCCACAAAACCCAAGAAACTTCGGATCTCTGTAGCTGAAGTGGGTCTAGGACAGTTCTGAACTGCCTCAATCTTCTTAGGATCCACCCGAATGCCCTTTGCTGATACTACGTGCCCCAAGAAAGAGACCAAGTCCAACCAAAACTCACACTTTAAAAACTTGGCATATAGCTGGCTATCCCTCAGAGTGTAAAGTACAATCCAAAGATGTTGCTCGTGCTCCGCAATTCCTCTCGATTGCGGGAGTAGATCAAGATATTATCAATAAACACAATCACAAAGGAATCTAGATAGCGCTTGAACACGGGGTTCATCAAATCCATAAATGTTGTTGGGGGCATTCGTCAACCTAAAGGACATCACTAGAAACTCATAATGCCCGTACCTAGTCCGAAAAGATGTCTTAGGGACATCGGATGCCCAAATCCTCAGCTGATGGTAGCCGTACCTCAAATCAATCTTCGGAAACACCTTGTCACCTTGAAGCTGATCAAATAAGTCATCAATCCTCGGCAATGGATACTCGTTCTTGATGGTGACTTTGTTCAACTACCGGTAATCTATGCACATCCTCATCGATCCATCCTTCTTCTTCACAAACAACACAGGCGCACCCCAGGGCGAGACACTAGTCCTAATGAAGACTTTATCAAGTAAATCTTGCAAATGCTCCTTCAATTCCTTCAACTCTGACGGGCCCATACGGTATGGCGGAATGGAAATGGCTTATGTGCCCAAAGCCAAATCAATACAGAAGTCAATATCTCTGTCGGGTGGCATCCCCGGCAGGGCTGCAGGAAACACCTCTGGAAACTCACGAACAACTGGTATTGAATCCATGGAAGGAACCTCTGTACTAGAATCACGGACATAAGCCAAATAAGCTAGACACCCTTTCTCGACCATATGATGAGCCTTCACATAAGAGATACCCCTACTGGTAGAATGGCCAGGAATCCCTCTCCACTCTAATCGAGACAACCCCGGCAAGGCTAAGGTCATCGCCTTGGTGTGACAATCCAATATAGCATGATAAGGTGACAGCCAATCCATAACCAAGATGACATCAAAATCAACCATGTCGAGAAGTTGAAGATCAACGCTAGTCTTGAGACTCCCAATAGTAACCAGACACGAACGATAGACACGGTCTATAGTAATAGATTCTCCCACATGTGTGGACACATACACAGGAGTACTCAAAGAATCACGAGGTACAACCAGATATGAAATAAAGCAGGATGACACATAGGAATAAGTAGAGCCCGAATCAAATAGAACTGAAGCATCCCTATGGCAAATTGAAACAATACCTGTGATAACAGCGTCAGATGACTCAGTCTCAGGCCTGGCTGGGAAAGCATAACATCGGTGCTGGGCCCCACCACTTTGAACCACGTCCATAGGACGACCCCTAAATGGCTGGCCTCCACCTCGAACGACCTGACCTCCACCGATAATGATCTGACCTCTATCTCTGGCTGCCTGACCCCATCATTTGGCTGGCTGAGCAGGCGGTGTAGCAACCGATGCCTAAACCATGGCACGATAACCTTGATGCTGTGAGTTTCCTGGTGGCCAAGGAAAAAATCTAGCAATGTGCCTCGGGTCACCATAAGTATAATAGAACCTCGGTTGCTGTGACGGTTGACCCTGAAACTGACCCTGTCGACCTGAGTAACCACCATGAAAAGTCTGGAGTGGAGGTGCACTAACAAGAGCTGGTGGTGTACTGTAGGCTAGCTGATCGGGAAGAGACATATGAGGGTCGCGACCATCTGAAGCACTGTGAGGTGCCTGGAGTGCTGAATGAAATGGCCTTGGAGGATGGACTCTACAAAAAGTACCCCTGCCTCTAGACGAGGCGCCACTGAACCCACGGGAATGACGAGGCCTCCTATCAGACCCCTGAAAAGATATCTCACCCCCAGTATCCTTGGCCATCTGAAGCCTGTTAGGGTGAGTGAGTCCATATATAAACCTCATCACCCTCTCCCTCTCAGTAAGAAGCAAAAGAAGAGCATGACGGACTAGATCCACAAAACCAGTCTCGTACTGAGTAACAGTCGTACTGTCGTGCTACACATGCTCGAACTGTCGGCGGTAATCCTCTCTCAATGTGATAGGGAGGAACTTCTCTAGGAAGAGCTGAGAGAACTGGTCCCAAGTAAAAGCAGGCGACCCAGCTGGTCTGGTCAACACATAGTCCCTCCACCATTTCTTGGCGAAACCCGTCATCTGAAATACAGCAAAATCGACCCCATTGGTCTCAACTATACCCATGTTCCGCAGCACCTCATGGCAGCTACCAAGATAATCATGTGGTTCCTATGAAGGTGCACCACTTAAGCAAACTGGAAAGAGCTTACTAAACTTTTCCAATCTCCATAAAGCCTCAGAAGACATGGCGGGTCCATCACCGGCCTGTGCCACAACAACCAGCTGAAATACCCTAACTAGCGGGGCTGCTGGAGTCAGATACTGGGAGCCATATGCTCCGGAGTGTGAGTAGCGGAAGTTTGTGCTCCTCCCCCAGCCTAAGAGACGGTATGTTCCATAGGAAATATATTAGCCTGGGCCACACTCTCCATAAGGCCCACCAAACGTACTAGAGCGTCCTGAAGCACTAGGGTGGCGATGAACCCCTCCGGGACCTGAGTTGGTCCAACAGTTACAGTCTGAGCTTGAACCTCCTCATCAAAGTCCACCTGAGGCTCCACTGCTGGTGCTGGTGCTCGAGCTCTAAGCTGAGCTCTACCTCTGCCTCGGCCTCGACCTCTGCCCCTCGTAGGAGCTGTTATTGGGGGCTCCGGATGCTGTCCAGCTGAAGACGTAGCACGTGTCCTTTCCATCTGCGGAAGGATAAGTTAGAAGAGTTCAATCAGCAATGATAGAATAAAATAGCACGACATAGAAGAATAAAAGTGAAATTTGTTCCTAAATTTCATAGCCTCTAGAAGATAGGTACATACATCTCCGTACCGATCCTCCAGACTCTACTAAGCTTTCTCGTGACTTGTGAGACCTAGGAAACCTAGTGCTCTGATACCAATTTGTCACAACCCGGAATTCCCACCGTCGTGACCATGATGGCGCCTAACATTTCACTTGCTAGGCAAGCTAACGTTAGAGGAACTTTAAGCCAATTTTAATCAATTTCAATAAGTAAAAACAATTAAGCTGAAATAAAGCTAAAAATGGGTGCTAGATAACATAAGAAACCCATAATATCTAAGTACAACTCGGATCTGGATTCACAATTCACGAGTTTTTAGAGTCTCTACAAACAGGGTTTGAAATAAATACAACTGTCTTGAATGAAAATAACAGTAAAATATGGGAAATGGAAGGGGACTTCAAGGTCTACGGACGCCACCAGATCTACCTCGAGTCTCCACAAGAAAATCTGAGCTAAAATGCCTTACGGACAACTGGGACCAGTACCAAAATAACAAGAAGTGTAGAGTATACTATGAATACAACCGACCCAATGTACTCCGTAAGTGTCAACCCTAACCTCGACGAGGTAATGACGAGGCTAAGACAAGACACCCACGTAAAATAAACCTGCACAGATAACAATAGACACACAACACAACAACAAATAAAAGTTAAACATGTGATTTTGGGAGGGGACATGGGAAAGGGGTACAAGATACGATAAATACCACATGGAGTGATAACAGAAACAGTCAATTAGCCTTTAAACAGCAAACCAGATAAACATAATAAACAAAACTGCACGACATCACCCTTCGTTCTTTTACTCTCAACCTCACTATGAAACAATAATAACAGCATGACATCACCCTTCATGCTTTTACTCTCAACCTCACTGTGAAACAATAATAACTGCACGGCATCACCCTTCATGATTTTACTCTCAACCTCATTGTGAAACAATAATAACTGCACGGCATCACCCTTCGTGCTTTTACCCCCTCAACCTCACCGTGAAATAATAATAACTGCATGGCATCACCCTTCGTGCTTTTACACCCTACCTCACCATATAATAGTGAACATAAAAATGGGAGACCGAATAAGCAAGAACAAGCCTCACATCAACAATGTTTCCGCAATATCAACCTCAACTTCAGAAAACTATACTTAATTATCTCAAATAACTCATAACTGCGGAAAGAACGATCACTTTAGTAACCAACTAGTCTAAGCATGGATATCATGATAAATGAAAGAAATAAACTACAAGAAACAAGACCCACCTGCATGCTTTGACCCAACAACAACGCATAAGTATTTGTCACCTCACATATATGTTGTACCCAACCTCTAAACATGTAGCAAATAGGCAAACAATTCCTAATCCCTCAAGTCAAGGTTAACCACGACACTTACCTCGCTCCAAAGACCAACTCAAAGCTCAACCACGACTTTGCCTTTTGAACAAGACTCCGAACCAACCAAATCTAGAATATTATCAACCAAACGATTCAAAATAAGCCTTAATAACTACCCACGAATGAAAAAGGTTCAATTTAGGTCATTATTGAAAAAGTCAACAAAAGTCAACTCCCGGGCTCGCTTGGTCCAAACTCGTAATTCGGGTCAAAACCTGATTATCCATTCACCCCCGAGCCTGGTTATGTAATTTTTTTTGAAATCCGACCTCAATATGAGGTCTAAATTCTAATTTTACAAAAATTCCTAATTCTACCCAAACCCCCAATTTCCACCATGAAAATACTAGATTTTAGGTTGAAATCTTATGAAATGATTTGTCGGTATAGTCCTCATTCTTGCTAGCTCACTTGGATTCACTCTCACTAGCTTCCCTCTAGCTTGACTCACTCTGATTCTGCATCCTATCAAGGAGGAACATGAGTTCAAGGATTGCTTCCTGTTTACTGTTTAGTTCAGTTACTTTTTTTTTTCTTGCAAACAAGAAGGGGAAAAAATAGGCGATTTGAATCCCCATTCTTCTTATTTCCTCTTAATGAAAGATTGAAAGAAAATAGGTTAGAATCACTTACCAATGAATTGAGGAAGAAGGGTTCTTGGAAAAATCGCCTCTAAGGTTTTCTTCTTTTAAAAATTTGAAGAATGAGAGAAAATCCCCTTTTTCAGCTATTTGCCCAGTCGCAGATGTCGCATTTGTGACGTGGGGTTCGCAAATGTGAACCCTGCAAATGCGAAGAAACAGTCGCAATTGTGAAATCTCCCTATTTCTGTTGTCATCGTAATTGCGATGAATAGTTCACAATTGCGAACAGTGGGCCCACCGCAAATGTGACCAAAATGATCGCAAATGCGAAGAAGCTCTTCCCAGTCCCACTTCTCAAATACGAAGTTGAGGTGCCCCAGCTACTCTTTGCAAATGCGAGGAGTTGCTCGCAAATGCGAACCTAACAGAAGTTGCAAATGTGAAGCCTGACCTCGCAATTGCGAGGTCTGAGGCTTGCACCAGAACTAAAACACACCAGTACTTTCCTAAGTCCAAAATTCACTCCGTAGCCTATCCGAAACTCACCCGAGCCCTCAGGACTCCAAATCAAACATGCACACAACTCCAAAAATATCATACAAATTTGCTGGCACGATCAAATCGGAAAAATAATACCTAGAACCATGAATCAGACAACAAATTCAAATGAAATTTTCAAGAAACTTTAGAACTTTTATTTAAAACAATCGGACGTCCGAATCACGTCAAACTGTGATGACCATCTTGTGTAATTTAGCAAAAACTATGTTCTGAGGCCTCGAAAGCCTCCGTTAATCTCACCTCAATGTGCGTGCACAACCCGAGCGTGTAGCCGGGAAGTCTTTATGTGAAAAATGTGTTGAACTGTTGAATTTATGATAATTAATAGAATAAAGTTGACTTTCATCAACATTTTTGGTAAACGAACCCGGACCCGTGATTTGACGGTCCCGGAGGGTCCGTGGGAAAATATGGGACTCGGGCATATGCTCGGAATCGAATTCTGAGGTCCCAAGCGCAAGAAATAAATTTTTAAAGAAAATTGTTTTCTAAAAATTAGAAAGACTTTTGAAAATGAACTTTGATGTGAAATCTATGTTACCGGGCCCGTATTATGGTTTCGATGCCCGGAACAGGTTCAATATGTGTTATGTGAGTTATCTGTAAAATTTGGAAAGAAACGAACTTGTTTGACGTGTTTCAGATCAAATTTGGAGAATTTAGAAGTTTATGAAGTTTGAGAATATTCTATAGATTTTTGAGTTTAATTCATTGGTTTTGATGTTATATTAGTGGTTTAATTACTCGAATAAGTTAGTAGGATGATTTTGAAGTCATGCGTATATTTGGTTTTTGGCCCCAAGGGCTCGGGTGAGTTCCGGGTAGGTCTCGGGGTGCAAAAGAGTTGGAAAAATCTGGTTTTCGATCTGTTTCTGGTGTTCTGTGTTTTGCTCTCCGAAATCGCGGTGTGACTCACACGATCGCGATGTGTCTATGGTTGGGGGTAGGAAATTACCCTACGTGAACACAGGGCCTTGGACGTGATCGCAGTGCCTGGGGGTGGTGCTCTACGCGATCGCGAGGGGCCTCACGTGATCGCATAGCGCTAAAGGGATCTGGGGGCGGGGAAGCGTGTTGCTCTACGCGAACGCGATATCTTGGTCACGATCGCGATGGTCAGTGTCCAGTACCCCCGCGATCGTAATCCCTTGTTCGCGATTGCGTAAGTCTAAAACCCAGTACTCTCCGCGATGGCAACTCCCTTTCCGTGATCGCGTTGAGTAAATTCGCCCAGGCATTTTAATGCCTTTTACAACTTTTCTCAACCCACCTTCTTCCCCACTCTCCTTAGGAAAAATTTGAAGACCTCCATCACCATAGCTCCATAGATAAGTGTTCTTAACATCATTTCCTCTCACTTTCATCAACTAATCGCTAGAATCTAGACCTAAAATCATGAAAACAAAGTAGAAATTAGGGGAATTGGGTAGAGTTAGGGTTTATGGAATTTTGGGTAATTCAACCTCAATTTGGGGTCGGATTTCAAAACAAATCATATATTTGAACTCGTGGGGGGTATGGGTGATCAGGTTTTGGTCCGAGCCTCGTGTTTGGACCAAGCAGGCCCGGGGTCGAATTTTGGTATTTTTTGAAGAATGCTAGAAAATGGATAATTAGTCTATGGGATAAATTTATTGAGTCATTATTGATATACTTAAGTTCATTATATCTAGATATTGTTGTTCCGGAGTTGAATTCAAAAGGAAAAGCGGTGTTAGAGGCTTGATTGCTATTTTGGACCCGAGGTAAGTGTCTTGCCTAACTTTGGTGAGGGAATAGGTATTGTATGCTATGTGTTAAGTGTTTATCATTTTCAATGCATAGGTGAGGCGACGAGTACCTATGCATTGTGTGTCAAGCATGCCCGTGAGTCTATTTTTGATAGAAATCGTATTATTACTTCCATGTTCGTAATAATATAAACTTATCTCTACTTGGAAGTTGATTGTTGTTGAAAATCCTCGTTGATGAACTTGTGATGTAATGGTCCTATTGAGGGCCCAACTGTAAAGGATATACCTGAAAATGTTGGTTATAGCTGAGACCCTAGCCGGGCAATTTGTTATGATAATGACTGATATTCTCCCCTTGTCGGAAGATTATGATTTGTGATTCCACTATGCTACATTCTTTATTTTGATAATTGTGATTGCATTGGTGAGGAAGATTGTAAAGCACGAAGGGTGATGTCGTGCCATAATTTACATTGACCACATCATATATCGCACAGTGAGGAAGAGATTAAAAGCACGAAGGGTGATGTCGTGCCATGAATTACATTGATTACATCATAGATTTCATAGTGAGGAAGAGTAAAAGCACGAAGGGTAATGCCATGCCATGATTTATATTTAAAAGCACGAAGGTTGATGTCGTGCCATGATTTATATTTAAAAGCACGAAGGGTGATGCCGTGCCATGATTCATGTTATCTTACATCATACATTGCATTGTGAGGAAGAGAGTAAAAGCATGAAGAGTGATGCCGTGCCATTTATTATATTTCTGGCATTATAGTTGTTTCATTAGCATATATCTGATAAATTGTCTTCTTGTTTGTTCCTATGTACTTAATTAACTGCTCTATCTCACGTGTTACCCCCTTTGTCTGCTCCTGTAGCCCCCTACGTATCTGTTTATCTCTTGTTTTGTTTTCCATGATATATGTTGTAGAATAGGACAGGTCAATGTTTGTTGTCAAGTCTAGCCTCGTCACTACTTCGACCGAGGTTAGGCTCGGCACTTACTCAGTTCATTGGCTCGGTTGTACTGATGCTACACTGCACATCTTATTGTTGTGCAGATCCCGCACTCGGACCCAGTGGACAGCATTGAGGGAGTCACCTTCAGTCCACCCCAGTGGCTTCAAGGTATACCGTTGACGTTCGTGGGCCTTGGCGTCTCTCCTATCCCTAGTTCCTGTATTTTTGTCTTGTCTTTCTTCTAGTTCTCAGAGACAGTCATGTATTTCCTTTCAAACCTTGTATTTAGCACTTCTATAGAAAGTTCGTGAGTTTGTGACTCAAGGTTTTGGGGAATTATTGCAACGTTTTATTATGTTATCCTTACTTAGCTTTGACACTTTATCTATTTCCGCTGTTAAAAAAATTATGAATTGTTTTTAGTTTATTCTGTTAATTCGGTGTTATCATGTTAGTTTAACTGTACACGTTGGCTTGTCTAGCAGGTTCAACGTTAGACGCCATCACGGCCCGAAGGTGGGATTTCAGGTTGTGACAAGTTGGTATCAGAGCCCTAGGTTGCTTAGGTCTCACAACTCACGGACAACTTGGTAGAGTCTGAGGGATCGGTACGAAGACGTTTGTATTTATCCCCAGAGGCTGCAAAGCTAGGATGACTCCAAAATTTTTTCATCTCTGTCGTGCGATATGAATTCTGAGTACTGATTGAGTTTCTATTCTATTCTCTCGCTGATGGCGAGGACGCGTGCTTCCCTTGGTTCCGCTCAGCAGCCCGACACTCCTGCTACAGCTCCTACGAGGGGTCGAGGTCGAGGACGAGGTCGTGCTAGAGGCCGAGGCCGGAGCCGGGCTCATCCTAGAGCAGCAACCCCAGTGGAGGACCCTCAGGTTGAGTCTGACGAGGAGGTCCCAGTTCCGGCAGTCCCAGTTGCACCAGCTCAGGTCCGAGAGGGGTTCATAGCTACCCCAGTGCTTCAGGACGCTCTTGTCCATCTAGTCGGACTCATGGAGAGTGTAGCACAGGAGGGTCTTCTTCCTACTGCACCAGCCGTCTCTCAGGCTGGGTGGGGTACCCAGACTCCTGCCACTCGCACGCCAGAGAAGCTAGCTCCACAGTTTCAGACTCCGGCACCTCAGCCAGCCGGAGTAGCTCCACCGGGTATTGCAGCACCGGTAGTAGAGGAATCAGTTATGTCAGCGAATTCTTTGTGGAGACTGGATAGGTTCACTAAGTTATTCACTGCTACTTTTACTGGTTCACCATCGGAGGATCCCCAGGATTATTTGGACAGCTGTCATGAGGTTCTTCGGAACATGGGCATAGTAGAGTCCAATTGAGTTGATTTTGCTACCTTTCGTCAATCGGGTTCCGCCAAGACTTGGTAGAGACTATTGCTTGACCAGGCCAGCTGGGTCTGCATCTTTGACTTGGACTCAGTTCTCAGAGGTATTTTTGGGGAAGTTCCTTCCCATTACTTAGAGAGAGGACCTTCGGAGGCAGTTTGAGAGTCTCCAGTAGGGATCTATGACAGTCACTCAGTAAGATACTAGGTTCATTACTCTGGCACGTCATGCTCTTATGATACTTCCCACTGATCGGGAGAGGGTTCGGAGATTTATTGAGATATTGGCCCAGCATATCCGACTTCGTATGGCTAGAGAGTCAGGTACTGATATTTCTTTCCAGGATGCGGCCAATGTGGCCAGGAGGATTGAGATGATTATGTCACAGGGTGGTGGTCAGGGGGCTGACAAGAGGCCCCGTCACTTCGGTCGTTTCAGTGGAGCCTCATCTGGGGGCAGGGATTCCTCAGGCAAAGGTCATCCTCCCAGACCCTATCAGTCGGTACTTCAGGTAGCTCACAGTGCACCGCCAACTCCTATTGGTGCACCACCAGCACCTATCAGTGCACCGCCGCTTCAGAGTTATCAAGGTGGTTACCAGGGTCATCAGGCAACATTCCAGAGTCCCCAGCCATATCAGCAAAGACCGTGTTATTCTTGTGGTGTTCCAGGGCATATTGCCAGGTATTGTCCCCGAGCTTTTAGTGGTCCTCAGTATCAGGGTTCCCGTGCCATGGTTCCCACGTCAGGTGCACCCCCACCCCCTCAGCCAGCTAGGGGTGGAGGTAGGGTTACCAGAGGTAGAGGTCAGGCTCATAGAGGTGGAGGACATGACACGAGAGGTAGAGGTCAGGCCGTAGTAGTCGACCCAAAGATGATCAGATTGGAGGGCCTCAGCCCCGGTGCTATGCTTTTCCTGCCAGGCCTGATGCCGAGGCTTCTGATGCAGTTATTACAGGTACGGTTTCAGTTTGCAGCCGAGACGCTTCGGTGTTATTTGATCCGGGTTCTACATTCTCCTACGTGTCTTCATATTTTGCCCCTTATTTGAGTATGCCCCGTGATTCCTTGAGTACTACTGTGCATGTGTCTACACCGGCGTGTAATTCTATAGTGGTAGATCGAGTCTACCGTGCTTGCTTAGTAGTTATGGGTGGTCTGGGGACCCAGGTTGATCTTTTTCTTCTGGATATGGTTGACTTCGTTGTTATTTTGGGGATGGATTGGTTATCCCCCTATTATGCTATTCTGGACTGTCATGCCAAGACGGTGACCTTGGCTTTGCTAGGGGTGCCTCGTTTGGAGTGGAAGGGAACTCCTAGTCATTCTTCGGGTAGAGTTATTTCTTATATGAAGGCTCGGCACATGGTTGGGAAGGGTTGTTTGGCCTATTTGGCCTATGTTCATGATTCTAGCGCCGAGGTTCCTTCCCTGGAGTCTGTGCCAGTGGTTCGTGAGTTTCCAGAGGTTTTCCCTGCTGACCTACTGGGTATACCACCTGACAGGGATATTGATTTTTGTATTGAGTTAGCTCAGGGCACCCAGCCTATTTCTACTCCGCCGTATCGTATGGCCCCGCCAGAGTTGAAGGAGTTGAAAGATCAGTTGCAGGATTTGTTGGATAAAGGCTTCATTAGGCCTAGTGTCTCTCCTTGGGGTGCTCCAGTATTGTTTGTCAAAAAGAAAGATGGCTCGATGAGGATTTGTATTGACTACCGGTAGTTGAATAAGGTTACTATTAAGAAAAAGTATCCTTTGCCGAGGTTGATGATTTATTCGACCAGCTTCAGGGTGCTTCAGGGTTTTCCAAGATTGACTTGTGATCTGGTTACCATCAGTTAAGGATTAGGGCGTCTGATGTCCCTAAGACAGCTTTTTGCACTCGTTATGGGCATTATGAGTTCTTGGTGATGTCATTTGAGATGACAAATGCCCCCGTTGCTTTTATGGAGTTGATGCACCGAGTGTTCAGGCCTTATTTAGACTCATTTGTGATTGTTTTCATTGATGATATATTGATATACTCTCGCAGCCGAGAGGAGCATGAGCAGCACCTTAGAGTCATCCTCCAGACTCTGAGGGATAGTCAGTTGTATGCCAAATTCTCCAAGTGTGAGTTTTGGATGAGTTTAGTTGCATTTCTAGGACATGTGGTATCGTCAGAGGGTGTTCAAGTGGATCCCAAGAATATTTCAGCAGTCAGAGATTGGCCTAGACCCACCTCAGCTATAGAGATCCGGAGTTTCTTGGGCTTAGTAGGTTATTATCGCCGATTTGTGGAGGGCTTTTCATCCATTGCAGCCCCGATGACCAGGTTGACTCAGAAGAGTGCCCAGTGCAGGTGGTCTGATGAGTGCGAGGCGAGATTTCAGAAGCTCAAGACAGCGTTGACCACGACGCCAGTGTTGGTTTTTCCCACAGGTTCAGGATCGTATACCGTGTATTGTAATGCTTCACGGGTTGGGCTTAGTGCAGTGTTGATGCAGGATGACAAGGTTATAGCCTATGATTTTCGTCAGTTGAAGGTCCATGAGAAGATTTGTCCAGTTCATGACTTGGAGTTAGCAGCTATTGTGCATGCATTGAAGATTTGGAGGCATTACTTGTATGGTGTGCCATGTGAGGTGTTCACGGATCATAAGAGCTTACATTATCTTTTCAAATAGAAGGAGTTGAACATGAGGCAGAGGAGATGGTTAGAGTTGCTGAAGGATTATGATATTACCATTCTTTATCATCCGGGGAAGGCCAATGTGGTGGCCGATGCTTTGAGCCGGAAGTCAGTTAGTATGGGTAGTCTTGCCTATTTATCAGTCAGAGAGCGACCTCTTTCTTTGGATGTTCAGGCGTTAGCCAACCGATTTGTGAGATTTGAGGTTTCTGAGATTGGCGGTGTTTTGGCCCATACTGTAGCCCGTTCTTCCTTATATGACCGTATTCGGGCCAGGCAGTATGATGATCACCATTTATGTGTTCTTAGAGATAGAGTTATGCACGGAGATGCCAAGCTGGTTACAGTTGATGTTGAGGGAGTTTTGAGGATGCAAGGATGGATTTGTGTACCTGATGTGGATGGTATTCGTGAGTTGATACTACAGGAGGCCCACAGTTCCCGATATTCCATTCATCTGGGCGCTGCAAAGATGTACCAGGACTTGCGGCAGCATTATTGGTGGCGTAGAATGAAGAAGGATATTGTAGCTTATGTAGCTCGGTGCTTGAATTTTCAGCGGGTTAAGTACGAGCACCAGCGACCCGGTGGTTTGATGCAGCAGATTCAGCTTCCCGAGTGGAAGTGGGAGCGTATCACCATGGACTTTGTAGTTGGACTCCCACGGACTTAGAGGATGTTTGATGCATTATGGGTCGTTGTGTATAGGCTGACCAAGTCAGCGCACTTCATTCCAGTATCAGTTTCGTATTCAGCAGAGAAGTTGGAAAGAATCTATATGAGAGAGATTGTTAGACTGCATGGTGTGCCCATATCCATTATATCAGACCGAGGTACTCAGTTTACCTCCCATTTCTGGAGAGTATTTCAGCGAGAGTTGGGCACCCAGATTGATTTGAGCACCGCATTTCATCCTCAGACGGACGGACAGTCCGAGCGTACTATTCAGATTTTGGAGGATATGTTGCGAGCTTGTGTTATTGACTTTGGAGGTTCATGGGACCAGGTCTTGCCTTTAGCTGAGTTTGCCTACAACAACAGATATCAGTCGAGCATTCAGATGGCTCCGTATGAGGCATTGTATGGTAGACAGTGTCGGTCTCCAGTCGGATGGTTTGAGCCGGGAGAGGCTAGATTGTTGGGTTCTGAGTTAGTCCAAGATGCCTTGGACAAGGTGAACATCATTCAGGATAGACTTCGTACAGCTCAGTCCAGACAGAAGAGTTATGCGGATCGCAGAGTTTGAGATTTGGCATTTATGATAGGCAACCGGGTATTTCTTCGAGTGCCGCCCATGAAGGGCGTGATGAGATTCGGAAAGAACGGCAAGTTGAGCCCTAGGTACATTGGTCCATTTGATATTTTGGACAAGGTAGGAGAGGTGGCCTACAGACTTGCCTTGCCACCTAGTTTGTCAGTCGTGCATCCAGTATTTCACGTGTCTATGCTCCGGAGGTATATTGCAGACCCATCTCATGTACTTGACTTCAGTGGTGTCCAGTTGGACAAGGATTTGCCTTATGAGGAGGAGCCGGTAGCCATATTAGCTCGGCAGGTGCGACAGTTGAGATCGAAGAGTTATCCTTCGGTTCGTGTTCAGTGGAGCCTGTTGAGTCAGCTACTTGAGAGTCCGAGCCCGATATGCGGAGCCGTTATCCCCACCTTTTCCCCGATTCAGGTAATTTTCTATGTCCGTTCGATGACGAACGGTTGTTTTAGAGGTGGAGATTGTGATGACCCAAAAGGTCATCTTGTGTAATTTAGCAAAAATTATGTTCCGAGGCCCCGAAAGACTCTGTTAATCTCACCTCGATGTGCGCACACAACCCGAGCGCATAGCCAGGAAGTCTTTATGTGGAAAATGTGTTGAACAATTGAATTTATGATAATTAATGGAATAAAGTTGACTTTGGTCAATATTTTTGGTAAACGGACCCGGACCCATGATTTGACGGTCCCGGAGGGTCCATGAGAAAATATGGGACTCGGGCGTATGCCCGAAATCGAATTCCGAGGTCCTAAGCCCAAGAAGTGAATTTTTAAAGAAAATTATTTTTTAAAAATAAGAAAGACTTTTGAAAATGAACTTTGATGTGAAATCTGTGTTAGCGGGACTCTCCGTGATCGCAACTCCCTTTCCGCGATCGCGTAAAGTAAATTCGTCCAGTCATTTTAATGCCTTAAAAACAGAAACATTATGGCATTCTCACCACTTTTCTCAACCCACCTTCTTCCCCACTCTCCTTATGCGAAATTTGAAGACCTCCATCACCGTAGCTCCATAGGTAAGTGTTCTTAACATCATTTCCTCTCACTTTCATCAACTAATCACTAGAATCTAGGCCTAAATCATGAAAACAAAGTAGAAATTAGGGGAATTGGGTAGAGTTAGGGTTTATGGAATTTTGGGTAATTCAACCTCAATTTGGGGTCGGATTTCAAAAAAGAATCATATATTTGAACTCGTGGGGGTATGGGTGATCGG
Source organism: Nicotiana paniculata (assembly GCA_005239505.1). Taxonomy (NCBI): domain Eukaryota; kingdom Viridiplantae; phylum Streptophyta; class Magnoliopsida; order Solanales; family Solanaceae; genus Nicotiana; species Nicotiana paniculata. The sequence goes on along the minus strand of ML360896.1, from coordinate 17,554 downwards.
GTTTTGGTCCGAGCCTCGTGTTTGGACCAAGCGGGCCCGGGGTCGAATTTTTGTATTTTTGGAAGAATGTTAGGAAATGGATAATTAGGCTATGGGATCGATTTATTGAGTCATTATTGATATACTTAAGTTCATTATGTCTAGATATTGTTGTTCCGGAGTTGAATTCAAAGGAAAGGCGATGTTAGAGGGTTGATTTCTATTTTGGACCCGAGGTAAGTGTTTTGCCTAACTTTTGTGAGGGAATAGGTATTGTATGCTATGTGTTAAGTGTTTATCATGTTCAATGCATAGGTGAGGCGACGAGTACCTATTCATTGTGTGTCAAGCATGCCCGTGAGTCTATTTTCGATAGACATCTTATTATTACTTCCATGTTCGTTATAATATGAACTTATCTCTACTTGGAAGTTGATTGTTGTTGAAAATCCTTGTTGATGAACTTATGATGTAATGGTCCTATTGAGGACCCAACTGTAAAGGATATACTTGAAAAGGTTGGTTATAGCTGAGACACTTGTCGGGCAATTTGTTATGATAATGACTGATATTCTCCCCTTGTCGGGTGATTATGATTTGTGATTCCACTATGCTGCATTCCTTGCCATTTTGATAATTGTCATTGCATTGGTGAGGAAGAGTGTAAGCACGAAGGGTGATTTTGTGCCATGATTTACATTGATCACATCATATATCGCATAGTGAGGAAGAGAGTAAAAGCACGAAGGGTGATGCCGTGCCATGATTTACATTGATTACATCATACATTGCATAGTGAGGAGGAGAGCAAAAGCACGAAGGGTGATGCCGTGCCATGATTTACATTGATTACATCATACATTGCATAGTGAGGAGGAGAGCAAAAGCACGAAGGGTGATGTCATGCCATGATTTATATTTAAAAGCACGAAGGTTGATGCCGTGCCATGATTTATATTTAAAAGCACGAAGGTTGATGTCGTGCCATGATTTACATTGACATACATGATACATTGCATCTTGAGGAAGAGGGTAAAAGCACGAAGAGTGATGCCGTGCCATGATTCATGTTATCTTACATCGTACATTGCATTGTGAGGAAGAGAGTAAAAGCACGAAGGGTGATGCCGTGCCATTTATTACATTTCTGGCATTATATTTGTTTCATTAGCATATTTCTGATAAATTGTCTTCTTGTATGTTCCTACGTACTTAAATAACTGCTCTATCTCACTTGTTACCCCCTTTGTCTGCTCCTGTATCCCCCTACGTATATGTTTATATCTTGCTTTGTTTTCCACGATATATGTTGTAGAATAGGACAGGTCAACGTTTGTTGTCAAGTCTAGCCTCGTCACTACTTCGGCCGAGGTTAGGCTCAGAACTTACTCAGTACATGGGGTCGGTCGTACTGATGCTACACTGCACATCTTATTATTGTGAAGATCCCGCACTCGGACCCAGTGGACAGCGTTGAGGGAGTCACCTTTAGTCCACCCCAGAGGCTTCAAGGTATACCGCTGACGTTCGTGGGCCTTGGCGTCTCTCTTATCCCTAGTTCCTGTATTTCTATCTTGTCTTTCTTCTAGTTCTCAGAGACAGTCATGTATTTCCTTTCAGACTTTGTATTTAGCACTCCTATAGACAGTTCGTGAATTTGTGACTCCAGGTTTTGGGGAATTATTGCAACGTTGTATTATGTTATCCTTACTTAGCTTTGACACTTTATCTATTTCCGCTGTTAAAAAAATTGTGAACTGTTTTTAGTTTATTCTGTTAATTCGGTGTTATCATGTTAGTTTAACTGTACACGTTGGCTTGTCTAGCGGGTTCAATGTTAGACGCCATCACGACCCAAAGGTGGGATTTCGGGTTGTGACACAAACCAACTTCGTTTCTCATCAAATTTGACAAACAAGTCATAAATATAGTAATGAACCTATACCGACTTTCGGAACCAAAATACGGATCCGGTATCAACAAAGTCAAACATTGGTCAAACCTTCTAAGTCATTAAGTCTTTAAACTTCAGGTTTTCAACAAAATACAAAAACTCGAGCTAGCGACCTAAGAATTTGATTCCGGGTATACGCCCAAGTCCCAAATTACGATACAGTCCCATTGAGATCGTCAAAATATAGATCCGGGTCCGTTTGCTCAAAACATTGGCCGAAGTCAACTCAAATGGATTTTAAAGGCAAAATTTCTTACTTTATCAATTTTTTAACATTAAAGCCTCCCGGAAGAACATCTGGACTTTGCACGCAAATCGAGGAAGGCGTAAAGAGCTACCGGAGGCTTTGAAACACAGATTTAAAGTTTAAAACTCTAGATGACCTATCGGGTCATCACAATACCATATTGGTATATATGGTACTAGAAGTCTTTTTTGCTACTTATACTTTTATTGCATTTTCCAATATTTTATTATCAGTTTTAGTCTAACTAGTATATATGGAGATTTGGTGGCCATAGATTATGTTTTCTTGCTCCATAACTGGGTGTGTTACTGCTTATGATTGAATGTGTAATAATATTTAGAGGGAAGGAGATCAAGGGTTGCATGACAATCACGTGTTGATTCTTAGAATCTGATTATGTAATTTATGGTGCTCAGCAGCAGTCAATGTGATATTCAGTGAATTAGATCAAGTGACAACTGATATTATTTTAATTTAATAATTAAATTTAAAAAATGAGAAAAAAGAAAAAAAGGTATATTATACTAGTTATATTAAAAAAGGTGAACAAATATTTACTATATCAGTTATTTTTATTGTATAAAAAAAAGAATAATAAGAAATAGTGAAAGAGTAAATGAAATTAGCTTATGAAGAGAAAAACAATATAAAAAGAATAAGTTAAATAAAATTAGAAAAGGAAAAAAGAAATAAATAAGAAGAAACACGAGAAAAAAGAAAAGGAAAAAAAGAAAGGGAAAAAGAAAAAAAAATAAAAGAAGCATAGAAATAAAAATGAATTGGAGAAAAAGAGAAAATTCCCGCAAAAACTACTATGGTAGGAAATATAATTAGTTTGATTGGTAAAAAAGTAAATGGGTAGACAAAGATAAATAGTTTTATTTTTGTGGGTAATTGTGTCATTCTCCTTTAATATAACTAGTTTTAGTGTACGTGCGTTGCGCGTGTCAATCATGCAAATCAGTATACAAGAAGAACAAATTATTGGAATGAAAACACTTGATACTAATCTAAATTCAATATTTGTTTAAATGATGAAAGTGAGTATTATTGCATTACACAATAATTAAATTTAGTATCTTTTGAACATGTAAAGATGATGAAGTGAATTAGTTGTATAATATTTGTTGTTAATAGATATTTTATTATATAAATACAAATATATTATGTTGTTATATTTCACCTAATATCTCTTTTAAAATACTATATTCATAATATTATTATACAAGAAAAATTAATTCTTTATTAAATAAAAAAGAGTGTACACTCTTTCAGTTGATCTAAAATAGAGTATAAAAACTTTATGCGAATTATAGTGTGAGGAATCAATCATTTTTTTTTTAATTTTCTTGGAGAATAAAAAATAAATTTTAGTTTTAATTTCTCGAGATCCTAAAATAAATATTACATGTGCAAAAAATGAAGTTAAGCTACTTTTATAGCAAAAGAGACAAAAGTTTAAAAACGTACTGTGGAATAAATTTTTTTGTTCTTTTCTCGTGTATTAACACTTTTTTAATATTTATGTCTGTTTTTAGCATATTGGTAATGAAATTTGTTCTCTGTAACCTAGTTACATAGATTCTTTATTTAATTCAAAGTTCACCAAAATTATTGGTAGGTTAATTGGACCTCTTCTTATGAAAAAAATTATCCGTATTCTTAATACTACCCTAAACATTTTCAATGAACTCTAACAATGTCTTTTTTTTTTTAGCAAAACTCTACCAATGTCGACTTTGAAATTTCTATGATGTGGATAATTATTCAATATTAGTAGAAAAAATGAAAAATGTATAGTTATTTAAAGTTCAACAAATATTAGTTTATCAAGAAATTAAAATAATAATTATAGTTATAAATTTATATAATATGGTTGTAGCTCAATTTATTTTCTAAATTAACATCATATTTTGCTCAGGGACTGCAATGAGTATATTATTTTAAAAATTACATAAATATATTTGAGTTTGAACAAAAATTTATAAAATAATTCATTTATTTTTTCGTTCGTGTTTTGTGCCTTTACAATGATGGAAATATGTATATTCTTTTAATTCCTTCTTACTCAAATAACATTTTTTTCTCTGCATCAATGTTTTCACATAATATTTAAAAATTATATTTAATTATTAGAAAACAAGTTAATAAAGTACATACATCTCAATTTAATAGTAAGAATATACAGTATCCTCCCCTTAGAATTATAAGTTCAAACATATTTCATATAGAAATTGGCATAATCAAATATAAGAAAAAAAAACATGTAATATTGTTATTTCTCCCAAACAATATTTATGTTAAAGTCCTAAATATTAGTACTTCCTACATAATTCAAATAGGAAAGATTTAATAACCAAATTAGTTAATTTCAAAGTACTAAATATTATGAAAGTAACTAAATTACATTTTGTCTACTGTGAAGTTTAACTTTAAATGGTAAAAAGGTGAACGATTTATTAAGGGCGTCGTATTTTTAACATAGTATAAATTAATAGATAACTATATAGATAGATATGCAAGTTGTTCTGTATTATAGAAAATTGATCAATTTAATAGTATACTTGATCTTCTCCTTTGTTATTTTTAGTGTTTTAATTTGAAATCTTACAAATGATATGGCGTTTAATTTGAAATCCTACAATTGATATGGATTTTAGCCCGTGGTAAAAAGCTATTGTTTTTTCTTTTGAAACACAAGTCTTTGTTGTATTAAAATCACGCCTTCCTATTGCAAATAAAATTGTAATACAATCTAATAAGGAAAGATTAACAAATAAAATTCTAGTTGTAAAGTTCTAACATTAGAAAAATTAGCATAAATGGTAATTGAATGTTTATTCCTAAAAGAATAAGGATTCGTGCTTTTAATATTGTATAGATATATACATTTTTTATTAGCCAAAAAAAACAAGAAGAAAAGGAATCAAACGTTTGGTCTGACGCTAAACCCTGTTCCCTCTCAGTTTCAGAACACTTTTTCTTTGTAAAGTAGTGACAGTAACCTCATCTATCTTCCACAACAATCCAAGAAACTCTCTCTCTCTCTCTCTCTCTCTCTCTCTCCCTGTTTTGATCAAAATATGCAGTCGCCGGAATCTTGCGTCACATCGAGTTGCCCAACTACTCTAATAGTTGACGAGGATGAAGAGGTGGCAGATATGGAGACATCTGTTAAGGCAGTGGAGGAAATCTTGAACTACAAATTCAATAAAACAAAACTTCTTGAAGAAGCCCTTACGCACTCTTCTTGCATTGATTCTGTTTCTTATCAGCGCCTTGAGTTCGTGGGTGACGCTGCTCTTGGCTTAGCAATTACCAATTATGTTTATTTGGCATACCCAGAACTTGACCAAGGTCAACTCTCTCTCCTCCGCGCTGCTAACATCAGCACCGAGAAACTTGCTAGAGTTGCCGTTCGCCTCGGTCTCTATAAATATGTCCGCCACAATGCTACCGCCCTTGATGAAAAGGTACATTTGGAAAATAAGCTCAATTGAATTGGTGGCCTAAGACTAAATCTTAATAACATGACTTACACTTGTTCATAAAATTATTATTTCTTTCTAATCAATTTTTCTGTAATTTTTTTTTCTTTTCCAATTGACTATATAATCAATTTCAAGCTTACATAATTTAGGGGCTTCTAATTCTTTGAGGCCAAAAGCAGTGGTTTTATTGGCTTGAGGGTCATGTGTTTTTTTTTTTTTTTTTTTGTGTAGGTACATTCTGTATATTATTTGTGGCAAGATCCGATTTAGCTTTCTTGGCCAATTATTTGTCTTCTTAAATTGATTAAGTTAATTCTTTTGTTAGTTTGAATTGAGGGATTTGAAATTTGGATATAGGTGAAGGAATTTGTAATAACGGTGCAACAGGAGGAGCAAGCAGAGTTCCATGGAGGAGCAATGAAGGCACCGAAGGTTCTTGCTGACATTGTGGAGTCAGTGGCGGCAGCTGTATATGTGGATTGTGGCTTTGATCTGAAGAATCTCTGGCTGGTCAGTTGTCTCTCTCTTGGCTGTTTAGATATATTGGTGGATTATAACTCCTTTTCTTTTTTTCGTGGATTTTGGTTGTATCTTGAGAATGTAATTCTATGGAATTAAATACTTTAGGAATTGTGCAGGCCTACTGGATATATGGAAGTTGCAAAAGGAGGTATCTTGTGTACTTACAAGTTACACCACTGGATACACAGTGTTTTTGTTTTTTTGGTTAACAGGGGTACTTTATTAATATAAACTAAGTAGCATTACAATGTTCTATCGTGGAAGTCCCATTGGGATCAAGTCCATGATTTGTAGAGTTAAAGGAGCTATCAGAAAAAACGGAGGTGCCAATTATAGCACACATGTTCCCAAGACTAGCTAATTTATTAGATGAACACTCTGAAATAGTTCTAGTAAACGAGGACCTCCTTTGATCTGCTAGAAAGTTGGCAGCCACAGTGTTAACATAATGCTCCTTGCATTAACCCTTTTTCATTCATTTATACTAATTTTTGCTAACTCGATTCACAAACTCACTTGAAAAATAATCAAGTTTCAAGGAATTGTCATTATTCTTGTAAGTTTCAGAAATGAGAATGTTGAGGTGGATGTGCGGGCATACTAGGATGGATAAGATTAGGAATGAAGTTATTCAGGAAAAAGTGTGCGTGGCTCCTATGGATGACAAGATGTGGGAAGCGAAGCTCAAGTGGTTCGGGCACATGCGAAGGAGGAACCCTGATGCTTTGGTGAGGAGGTGCAAGCGTTTGGCCTTGACGGAAAGAGGTAGAGGACGACCTAAGTAGTATTGTGAAGAGGTGATCAGACAGGACATGGCGTTGCTGCAGATTTTCAAGGACATGACCTTGATAGGAAGGTGCGGAGGTCGAGCATTAGGGTTGTAGGTTAGGACGTAGTCGAGTCCGGGGGTGAGGCTACTTTGATAGGGTTGGCCTTAGACTACTAGTGATTAATGTTGTGTTCACACTATCCTACTGTTGTTCATAGCATCGGGGCTTAGTTTTTGATTTTGTTATTGCATTTCAACTATTTTCTAGTTCTTATAATGCTGTTATTATTTCTTGGGTTCTGTTTGATGGTACTATTATATTGTCCCTTCCCTTCTCTTCTCATCTTTTCCGTCTTCTTGAGTCGAGGGTCTTTCAGAAACAACCTCTCTACTCCTTAGGAGTAGGGGTAAGGTCTGCACACACACTACCCTCCTCAGATCCCGCTTGTTAGATTTTACTAGATCGTTGTTGTTGTTGTTTCAGACTTAACACCTTACTTTTCCAAATATGCCTTTTATACATCTCTTTCCTTGAGAAGAAAATGACAGATTTAATAATTATCCTAAAAAGTATATATTATTTTTGGTACTGTGTTTAAGCTCATATCTATGAAAAAAGAAATTTTAGTTTTCCTTCTCTAGAATGTATTAGATCTGTTTACACTGAAATAAGTTCACGTGACCTAACTAAGCAAGGTTTTGAAGTTGTGAGAGAGAGAAGGTGTAAGGTGGGGTTGCCTATTGAAATTTGACATTGTCATGATAATGAAAAAGTAAAATGGTAAGGTCATATGAAAGGTGTGTTTCTTATTATTGGAAAGCCAATTAGATTACCATTTTCGACCTAGAAATCTAGCATTCTTGTCTTGCAGATGAGAAATGACATCCCGATGTTCTGATTAGTTTAGTTTCATTTTGTGTTAGATATTTAGAGGCCTCCTCGAGCCTATTATCACGGTAGACTTGTTAGAAGAACAACCGCAGCCTGTAACCATGCTGTATGAGCTTTGCCAGAAGGACGGAAAACAAGTCGATATAAAGCATTGGAGAAAAGGAGAGAAAGACATAGCTAGTATTTATGTCGATGGTCAATTTATTATCTCAGCTTCTTCGGAGAACAAAGAAAATGCTAAACTTCACGCTGCCAAGGCTGCACTCCAAAAGTTAGCTTATAAATCTACTGGTAAGACGAATACTGAAGTTGAACCAAATACAGAGATTGATGGAGCAAAGCAGAAGCTGCATGAGCTATGTGGAAGAAAGAAATGGCCCATACCGACTTACAGGTTTAAACTTTTCCTTTGACTGAGATAATTTACAGTTGCACAAGCAAACTATTTTAATTTTTTCAGGTTAGCATGCTTAACATGGAAAAACTTGGACATTGGGGAATCCTACTGATAAAACTATTTTCTTCTTTTGGTTGCATATTCCTTTGTCACTTCAGCGGAATGAACTCATACAATTGTTATTTCTACACCTACTTTTGGATGTGCTGAGGTTTAATATTTCGAGTAAATTTGGCTCTTCAGTCTTCATATTCTTTGATCTGAAGATGTTTTACATGTGTTTTGCACGCGGGAGCTTTTACTATTTTGTTAGTTCTTTTTTCGGGTTTGTGCGTCTCACTACCATATGCCACCAACTGGTTTTTTTGTTTTAGGGGTAAACACGTGTTAACTGCGTGATACTTTGATTTAGTTTCCTTATTGTTTGCTTTCTGATGGGTGCAGAATAGAGAAACAGATAGGTCCCGCTCATGATAGGAGGTTTATATGTTCTGTGCAAGTTCCAGTTGCTGAAGGCTTGCTTTTTATGAAGGGAGAGGAGAAGTCGCGAGTAAAAGATGCAGAGAATTCTGCAGCTTCAGCGATGATTTGGGGTCTGCAAGACTCTGTAACGTCAGTTAACGGTAATATTATTTTTAGTAGATTAAATAATTGTATCTCTGGGCTAGGCTGACGAGACTGCAGGGAAGAGTGTAATATATCTTGTACTAGTTAGTATTCATATAATTTGAAATCCATGACTTGTTTAGTTTCTCTAGTGCTTGTGTAGTAAGTAATCATCTTTGTTGCTGCTATAAGGTGAATAAGTTATGAAATATAGTTACTATGTAATGCTTGGTATTTCTTAGAGTAATTTTGAAAGTAAAACTAATAGAGGAAGCAAAGCTACTGTCTTAACTTCCAAATCACTGGATCTTTGAAAAATTGAACCGAATCTTCTTAAATCTTCATATTGTTGTTTTTTTAAAGTAATTTCTTGATGTTGTGCATTGAATTCCTTCTGGTGCAATATGCCAGCTGAATCCAGAGCTAAAAGTTGATGGAACTTTTCTTGAAGTTGCCGTCGTATCCTGCCCCGGAACCTAAATATGGTCTTTTTGAACTCAAAAGACCGAAATAAGTAAATAAAAAATTTAGTGACCAATCTATAAAAGAGCGCTATATGTATAACACCTTTTATAACGACGCTATACATATTTTGTGGGCCCACCAATAACTTTTCTGCGCTTAACTGACATAACAATATTTCAAAAAAGGGCGCTATACCTCAAAAAATTCGACCCTCGGGATTGGGCATTGCCTTATTTAAAGGCGTTAAGGATTTTGCAAAAATTCATTCAGAAATATTCTCAACTCTTGTTAAATTTTTCCTGTTAAATTCTCAAGCATTTTGTCATAATGTCTGAAGAGCGAAAAGTAAGGGTTTCATTATATTGGGGGGGGGGGGAGGGGAGGGAGGTTGTGGTAGCGAATAACTCAGTAAGCTATAGTTTATCTCCACAGTGTCATGTTAAGTTGCCACTTACAATGAAGTACGGTAGACTGGTATCGTTGTTGTGTAAAAAAATGAGTGTGAGCAAACGTTCCGTGAACCTTAAAGTAACCGGAAGATATCCGTATTCTTTCACTCAGTGAGGGGTTGCTTGTTATGCTGAGTTTAACATCGAGGATGATGAAACTCTGAGTGGTTTTTTTAGGACTCCGGATGAATACCGGGAATTTCTTTTGATAAAAATATTAGAAATGTACGTCAATGTTGAAAACGTTCGCAATAATGAGATTGCGCAAAGAAGAGATTTCCCTCAATCATCGGGTGGTTATTTTGGAGCAGTTTTAGCCGAACAGGTTCTGGCTGAAAGAGTTTCGCCTAATCTAAACTTATCTCCACGGGCGAATGAGGAGCGAGGAAATAATTTCTCTCCTACTTTACATGATCCACAAGACGAGTGGTAAACTTCAATTTTCCTTTGTGTTACGATGTTTATTTTTGATGTATTGAATATGTATTAACACTCATATATTTCGCATGGGGCACCGACCAGATATGAATTTTACAAGTTATGAACCAACGCCCAGTTGGAATATGCGTAGTTTTGGTATGTTGGATCATGGTGGTCCATCCGGGAGTCATCATCAAAAGAATGATGTCCATCATGGGATGTCAACACATTACGATTTGTAAGTGAAGTGATATAGCTATATGTAAAGTATTTATCAATTTGAGTAGCTCATTATTTTGTTGTTTGTGCAGTGAAAACGAGTAAGTTGAACCTCCTGTCCTGACTCAATTGCTCGAAGACGACATATTTAATCGGGATCTGACAGATGCACAGAGTCAGGAAGAGAAAAGTGATATGACAACAATGTCGATGAGTCCGGAGATGACACGCCCTTTCTGATGAGGGTGGTGATGAGGAGGAAGAGAATGATGGACCTAATTTGACGAGGGAGCATGCTCCACCCCCATTAGACCAAGAGTATACGAGTCCCAAGTACCGTTTCATTCAAGGGAGATTCTCTACCTTGATCATTTGCCAAGTATGCCGGATGTGGATGTCCTCACAAGGGATTTTGACGAAATTGGGACAACAATGTGGGATGAGTCTAGACCAACGGTACTGGCAAAGAGCATTTTTCCTGATAAAACGCGCTTAAGCATGGCGGCGAAAATGTACAGAATGAATGAGTATCGTGATATGAAGGTATGGGAGTCAACTCCGGATGTATACAAGGTTGTTTTCTGTAGATGATTTACGGGTTGTCATTGGATGCAGCGTGCGGGCAAGAAGAAAACAGGTATGTGAAAAGTGGGTAAATATATTGGCACTCACACTTGTGAAATGGACATATTCTGTGTAAATCACTTCAGCTTGGATGTTGACTTGATTTCTCTTGTCATGATTCCACACATTGAAGCGTTCATAAGGTACAAGATTAAAGAGTGCGTTACATCCGTCCTCCAGAAATATGGTTTTACCATTACCAAAAGAAAAACATTTCTTGGGAAAATATGTGTTTGAAATTGTTTATGATAACAGAGATAAGTCATTTGTAGCTCTACTCAGATACATGGCCGCATTGCAACACTTTAACCCCGGGACTGTTCTTGAATGAAAACTTGAGCGGAGTCTAGGGATACCAAAATATATATATTCAAATACGTGTTCTGGTCATTTAAACCGGCAATTGATGGTTTTCTGCATTGCCGGGCGGTAATGTTCATAGACGGCACTCATGTCTATAGTATGATATTAAGTTGTTGATCGTCGTTGCAGTAGATGCTAATGGACAAATATTTCCTTTAACTTTTGCTATTTGTGCCAATGAAAGCCAAGAGACGTGGATACTGTTTTTGAACCACTTGAAAGAGCATGTTTTCAAACAACGTTCAACTATCTGTCTAATATCTGCTCGGCATGGTGGTATTTCATGTTCTGTAGAGAATTTGCCTCTATGGCAAGAACCATATGCCTACCACAGTTACTGTGTGAGACACCTGAGGGAAAATTTCCAGAAGGCACATCCCTAGAAGGATCTGCATGATTTAATGTGGATGGCTGCAACTGATCACCAAGAGCATAAATTCCTGAGGCACATGGAATCTATCAGGCAGAAAGACGAGGCAGCCTATCGTTGGTTGATGCGACATAAGCCTGAAAAGTGAACTTTGCATGCAGATGGTGGCAGAAGATGGAGAATTCTGATTACAAATGTGTCAGCGTCTTTCAACGGGTTATTGAAGTTTGCACGAGGATTGCCTGTCACTACCATGGTGCGGATGTCATTCAAGCAGATGGCATAGAGGTTTGTTGAAAGGCATGCAGCTGCAACGCCATTGATGGAAAGGGGTGTTGAATTTATGCCACTACCAATGAAAAGATTTGAGAAATTCAAGCGACGAGCACATTGACATTCATTTTTATAGTATAATCACGACCGAAATGTTTTTAAAGTTCGCACCGCTATCCATCAAAATCGGGAGAATAATGTACACACTATAAATGAATCCAGAAGGTTATGCTCTTATGGGAAATGATCCATCTACCACATGCCGTGCTCACATGCCATCATGTGCTTTCAACATACTGGTTTAGGGCCAACCAACTACATTGATAAATAATATAGTGTTGCTACATACTTAAACGCCTATAATGGATAGTTGCAGCTAGTGGGTGCTGAGCATTATTGACCGCCAGAGTCATTTCAAATGGTATGTAACAAGGAGTTTTTGCGTCAGCAACATGTGCAAAAAAAAGCGCGTATACAGAATCAAATGGATGTTCGTGATACCGTTTATGCGCGCAAATGTGGTATATGCTCGCAAACATGACACAACCGTCGAAAATGTCCTTTAGCTGATTTGCGTGGCGGTGGTAATCTAGCTCCTGGTGGAAGTTCAGCTAATGTGCCCAACTATCAAGGATACACGTAGTGTTTTATTTCCGTAATGTGGTTGTAATAAGTGTATGTACTTGTTTATGTTGCAAAATGTATCAAATAAAGTTATGTTTCCATTGCTGTTAAATCTTATTGATATTTAACATTTTCAGTAAAATAAATTAATGAATTTCCCCCTCCCGTTCATGTTATCAAAAATAGTATTGGATTAAAAATCAAACTTATTACGTTGACTTTCAAATTTCAATCTAAAATTATTAGAAAACTACACTGTCGGAGGAGGAAGATGTTTGATAAATTAGTCATAGTCCCGTATGTAATAGGATAGTGCGGTTAAATTTATGTGTGTTGTCTTGTCGACTTGAAAAGCTGCCCGCCTGCAAAAAGTTGTACTGTATCCGAAAGAATCTTTAACACGCGAAGCATAACGCAGTTAAATATTACGTTATGTGTGTTGTCTTGTCGACCTGAAAAGTTGCCCGCCTGCAAAAAGTTGCATTGTACCCGAAAGAATCTTTAACACTCGAAGCATAACGTGGTTAAATACTATGTTATGTGTGTTGTCTTGTCGACCTGAAAAGCTGTCCGCCTGCAAAAAGTTGTATTGTACCCGAAAGAATCTTTAACACGCGAAGCATATCGCGGTTAAATACTACGTTATGTGTGTCGCCTTGCCTATAAATAACTAGCGTATTTTAGTTACTATCTGCGCTTAACCAAAATAAATAGCAAAACTTTTCATAAAAGCAAGATTTTTTTTTGCATTAACAAATGTCTGGACGCAATTATGTACCAATGTGCTATTGTGGCAAACGTTGTATGGTGAAGGAATGTTGGTCCGATGGTCATGTTGGGCGCAGATACTGGATGTGTATAAACAGGTTTGGAGGCAATGATGGAAATTATTGCAATTATGTACCAATGTGCTATTGTAGCAAACGTTGTATGGTGAAGGAACCGCTCCTAGGCCCAAATCTAATATACAAAGTTGACGTAAAATTTAAGATATATTTTTATTAGGTATGTTATAATGAATAGAGTATTCGAATATGTTGTCACTTGTAGCAGCGACAAAAATCTAGCAACGTCACGCTGGGTGCCCATGCTCGCCCGACACATCTGCCTGTACAAGTAGGCAAGAACAACAACACCCCAGTTGTATTGCGGTAAATCATCTAGCCGCTCAAGATGATGAAGAAATCAAGCTGACTAGGTTCCCCGAAGTGTTCAGGAACAAGACCCCTCCAAACATAATGAGTAGCAGCAACCTCGTGTATCGATGAATATGCAGCTCCAGTATATCGCCAGTGATGTCAGGGTGCAATACCTCCAAATGGTCTCAGATAGTCGTCAACTGGAGACGTCTGGCCCCAGCCAGTGAAGTCTCCTCCTGTGGCCGGAAACCAGTGAGCTGCTGCAGCATGTCCAGGTACTGCTCACCTGTCAGCTATCTCATGTCTTGCGGTAGAGCAACAGGGTGTCCATCAACAGACAACCCATATATAAACTCCACAACTGCAATGTGATGGTGGCCTCGCCAATGGGCAAGCGGAATGTATGCGTCTCCGGTCACCATCGCTATATCATATCCGTGATCAAAGACCAATCAAGCTGCAGTCGCCTGATCTCCAAAATCGTGTAGAAGCCCGTATCCTGCAAGCGTCTGACTGCACGGGGATGTAGAACTTTCCCTTCAAAAAGTCCCACATTTCGTCCACTTTGCTGACGCGGAGAGTCTGGCCAGTAACTCTCCCTCCCATATGTGGGCGGACCTATGATCGCCTGTAACGACAGTAGCTCATTGCTGAAAGGTCCGGGATGTATAGGCGGCACCTCCATGTCGTCTATTGTAAATTAAACAACATTAATTACATGTTAGTTTTATTATTTTACATGTTAGGTTTATAATTTTATGTGTTTGTTTGTAGATTAAATAATTAATTTTTATAAGTATACAATATTTAATTATTAAATATTAACATATGAGTTCCAGACTCGATATTTGAGGCCCTGTAGCACCAAAATATCTTGAATTCTTGTATGCGTTAATTTTATTATTTTACATGTTAGGTTTATAACTTTATATGTTTGTTTGTAAATTAAATAAGTAATTTTTATAATTATATAATATTTAATTATTAAATATTCACATATGGGTTCCAAGCTCGATATTTGAGACCCAATAGCACCAAGATATCCTGAATTCTTGTATGTTTTAGTTTTATTATTTTACATGTTAGTTTTATAATTTTATATGTTTGTTTATAAATTAAATAATTAATTTTTATAATTATAAACTATTTAATTATGAAGTATTCATATATGGGTTCCAGGCTCCATATTTGAGGCTGAGTAGCACCAAGATATCCTGAATTCTTGTATGTGTTAATTTTATTATTTTATATGTTAGTTTTATAATTTTATATGTTTGTTTGTAAATTAAATAATTAATTTTTTATAATTATATAATATTTAATTATTAATTATTAAAATATGGGTTCTAGACTCGATATTTGAGGCCCAATAGCACCAAGATATCCTTAATTCTTGTATGTGTTAGTTTTATTATTTTATATGTTTGGTTGTAAATTAAATAATTAATTTTTATAAGTATACAAGATTTAATTATTAAGTATTCACATATGGGTTCTAGGATCGATATTTGAGGCCCAGTTTCACCAAGATATCTGGAAAATATTGTTGTTTTCTCATGTTATTTTCTTACGGTCATTGACTGGAATTGGACAGGGTTTGTGTTGGATCTATTAGTTATTTTGACGTATTTTTGGGTATAAGAGATACTTAAACTATAGGGATACTACGCTAAAAGGCACTACATTTTACTACGCTAAAAGGGCACTATATTACTAGTTTTAAACAAATAAATAATCTAAACTAGATAAGAGTAACAAATACATTTAATCACAAAACATTCCCGAAATTAGATATACAACAGTAAAAGTAACTTATTAGTTTTTTTTTAACAAAATAATGATTTCTCAATTTTTACATATTTTTTTAGCATACTAATATCTTAGTCTGGATAATAATAACATACCAGTTTAATTGTAAAAAAAAAAAATACAAAACAACGTAGAACACATTTAAAACAAATAATATGCATTTTTTATAAGAGTTTCGACAAAAACTAAATCGGAATACCTCGATTTATGTTTTTTTGAAAAGTTGAAGATTTGAATCTGAAATGAGCAACCCACAACTAGAGAAGGCTTAGCTAGGATGTGAGACCAAAAATCTTTACATTTGTGGGAAGGGTGGGGTCCACTCAAAATTTTTTGGGTTGTTGGGGGGGGGGGGGGTTGTTGATTTGGTGTTCTGTAACAAGGGAAAGGGAAGGGACGATATTTGAAGGGGTATAACGCGGTTGATTAAGACGCTATATGTATAGCGCCTTAATAAACCGCGCTATACTTGGACGTCTAATCAACTTTATATATAACGCCCTTTAAAAGGGAGCTATATCTAGTTTGGTGACTAAATTTGTTTTTCACTCATTTCGATCTTTTGAGTCCAAAAAGACCACATTTAGATTCCGAACTCTTGTTTTCTACCATTTCATTACAATTTTTTGCAGCTGAGGGCTGAAGCTGACTATAGGATCATCCATTTTTTCGTGTTTTACTCAAGTTATTGAGGTTAAAGAAGTCTTTAAAAGACTGACTTGCGCTCTTTTCGTATGTAGATTATGTCGACACGGCTTAAATGTTCGGAAACTAAGGAAATGAAACTCAGCTATTTCATCATCAAAGTCTATTTTGCTGATGCTATTAACTTCTCTTGATGTTTCATTGATTCCTATAAATAAAATATTAAAACTATTTTAAAGACTCATGCTCCACCATTTTAATACTTACCACCAGCATCCGATGTTTACACCAATCGTATTTGTAGACAATAAATTGCGTCGAGAAAATAAAATCAAGACCGAAAAATATCGCAACAATCGTAGTATTTTATTTCAAATGTTTGAGTGTTACAATCTCTATGAATCCCCTGATTCTACTTTTCAACGGTAAGTAGAAAGAGCTTTTGAGCTTAATCTTTGAATTTTATTTGATTTTAATCCAAGTGCTTGTAGCTTGATCTTAATCTTGACGTATTTTTAATCCAAGGGCTTGCAGCTTGTTCTTGAATCTTTGTCTTGATCTTTTAATTCTTAGAACACTGGAATGCTTGTAGCTTTTAGAGAAATCCGCAGCGTTTGATCCACGAGATCCCTCTTGCTTCTTGTTATAACTTCTGGTGTCTTTTCTAAGTTATGAAGACCCCCATTTATAGTTGTGGGAGGGAAGAATTGTAATAAGAACAAACTCTTTCCGACCAATCAAATTGAAGTGTGACATGACCGCATTTGATTGTCCAGAACATGTCACTCGCACATGTGGCGCAGTTTCATTGGCCTTTTAATGTGACTTGGCATGCCTTGTCATTTTGACACGTGGCATGATCCCATTGGCTCTTCTGTTTGATTTGGCGCGCCACGTCATTTGACACGTGGCACCAAACCGGGCCTCTAGGAAATGACATTTTGGGCTTAATGAAATGGGCTAATCACTTTAGCCCAATTAAATAGGCTAGCCAATGGATTAAGACTTATTTATTTAATCCATATATATTGGACTTAATTCAATTATATTATCCCATAATATTTATTTGGACTAGTATATTTATAATATAATCCAAGTTATTTATTGAATTTGAATCCAATAAATTTTATATGCCTACAAATGCCCCTTACTTTAAGACTTGACGGGTTTAAGGGTATCCAACTCCAAAAGGTGAGGCTTGAAGTATTAGCAAAATATTTATTTAATATGAATTCTCCCTGAAACATATTCAAGTAATGTGAAATGTGCTTTCATTTCACAATACATATTAATCACG